>CAUYQV010046760.1:0-18727 GCA_963574575.1 Galagoides demidoff
GAATTTCCTGTTATGGACCTCCACACCTCCCTAAGGCAGGGCCCAAGGACCTGCTCTCCTTGCCACCATTGCCCCGGCACATGACCTTGATGCTGATAACCAGAAGTGTCTGTGCAGAACCTGAAGTTTCAAGGGAGCGACGTGAAGGAACAGGGCCACGCAGCATCCGCTTGGATACACGTGTGGTAGGGTCTCCGGTGTGGCTGAGCGTCTCTCTCTGTCTGGGGGGGCTGAGCCCTGCAGGGTCGGCGCCATGTGGCACTGGGGGTCTTTACTGCAGTGGGCCTGCTCTGTCATCTGTCTGCAGCTGTCACTGTACACAGCCGCTCAGAATGACTCCTGAGCCCCCGAGACCTGTGGGTGCCCTGACAATTCCTTTTCTGCTAACAAGCGAGATGAAGCATTGTTGTTTATAACCAGGAATCTGACCTGGAGTGGCTTCTTTTATTAGCTTTTCATATATATTTTCTATTATGGTAAAATATACCTAGTGTAAAATTTACCATTTTAAACCATTTTTTTTTTCAGGTTCTATGGGTGTCTTTATTTAAAATTATTCTTTTTTTTTTAATTGAATGGTAACTATGTACATTAATGCACTTCTGGGGTACAGTTTGGGGTTTTCACATGCAATCCGAAATACTTCCATCAAACTGATCAACACAACCTTCATGTCATTTTCTCAGTTATAGTTTTAAAACATTCTGATACTACTCTTAGAGATTTCACTTGTACCCCTGTAAGATATACCTCAAAAATGGTCCCTCCAATCCCCCTCCCTCCACCCATTCCCTCCTCCCTTCTCCCTCCCCCCTCCCCACATTCTTAGGCTATTTGGCTATAGCTTTCATATAAAAGGTATAAATTAGTTTCATAATAAAGGTGTGTACATTGGATACTTTTTCCTCCATTCTTGCGATACTTTGCTCAGAAGAACATTCTCCAGCTCCATCCATGTGGAAAAATGATTTTATCAGGTTTGTCCATGTAAGGTTACCTTTTCATATCTTTCCACACATATCTCTTTGGAAGCAAATCACTAAGCATAGCCTATGAGCCAGGAAGACAGAGGTTAAGCTCTACCTCCTTGAGAAGGGAATATCTACCAAAAAATTTTTAATACCAATATAAACTACTTGGAATTATTCTGTATATTATATATTCCTTCTCGCCAATTTAGTAATTTATCTCTTATTAATATTTATTCAATCACCACGGACTCACATTTATTTATTTTATATGTTGTATTATAATCGAATGCTGTGCTATTTATCACTCAAATTGTCCCGGCTTTGGTCATACAAAGCTCTTTCAGACTGAGCCCTGCATCCTTTTTTTTTTTTTATAACGTGCCTCCATTCTTCCGATTTTTGCACAGTGCCTTGGGCTTCTGATTTTTGCTTTCCTGGGACTACAGGAAGTTTCAGGCTCATCTTGCATTTTCCCCCAACCCTAGAACAGGAGATAAGAGGATCATGAAGAGAACACAGGCCACAAATTCGTAGTGGATGTTACAGGGAATAAATCAGTCTTTCAAATGCCTGTAATTGTTAGAACGAAGCAATATAGAAAACAAAACTGGAAAATGAGTCTGAAATGTAGTTGGAGAAGAAACTTTTCATGTTGATCATATTCAGAGGGTACATCTTTAAGAATTAGGCAGAGTGTATACCTGGATTCTTCTTGTGCTGTCTCGCGCATCAAGACCACAATAAAATCTAATGCAGTACAGCCATTCAGAGCAATTCCTGGGTCTTTTACATTTCCCCTCCACTCCAAATGGCTCCACTTACAGAAGGGACAAACACACGGCAACAGCAACAAAGGACAACAACAAAAGCCTAAAAAGTTCTGACTGGGAGTTATGGATTTCGGTTTCCCTCCCCTTCACATAGTGAGCTCTGCGATGGCGGAACCCTGTTTACATCTAACTTCCCAGTTCACTGCTGGTATGCAGAAGCTGAGGCAATCAGACTTCTCCATGATTCGACTTTAGCTGCTCTGTTCTTCATCCAAACAAAGTGCCCTTCTAATCTCCTGAAGTGTTCTCTCTTTCCCAACTTCCTTCTCTTAGTCGATGCCATTCTGTGTACTCAAACACTGCCATCTCTACTGACACTCAGGTGTTGAAATCCTGTGTATTTTACTAAGCACCAATTTTAAAAAAAATTTGAAATGGGTAGGAGTGTATACAATTTTAAGTTACATTGTTTGCAATTCTAAGGTAAAGTTCAATTCCAAAGCAAAGCCCTTCAAAGGGGGAGGGGGGCTTGGGGGGAGGGGCAGTGCTGACCACCCTCCCATTGGGCACATTAAGTGAGATCCCGCTAATCGCCCTCCGTCTCCTCCCTCCCCTCTCCTTCCTTTCCCTTCTCCCTTTGTTGGACCTGGAGAGAGGGGAAAGCTTTTACACACCACCTCCGCCTCCGGTGGGACTGCAAACTAATACAACCTGTATGGAAAGAAGTATGGAGAATTCTTAAAGAACTCAAAGTCAATCTTCCATTTGATTTCACAATTCCATTACTTGGGAATCTAGCCAGAAGAACACGGCGCTGCCTTTATCTTAAACTCACTACGGAACTTCCCCTGGATATTTGCTTTTCCCTCTCCTAAATGACACGTCAATTTTCCTGGGTTTCGTATTCTATAGTCTTCCAGGTTTTCTTAAAATTTTATTTATTTATCTTTTTAGTACACTGTGTTAAGGACACTGTTCAAGGACAGGCTCTGAGTTGTTCTTATCGATTCATTACCTGGTATATAGTGAGTGATCATTCTCTGGTTAAAGAACAAATGACTCGGAAAACTGGCAGAGGTTTACTAGAATCTACTCAAAGGTCTTTCTGGGGAATCAAGAAACCAGAAGGAAAAAGATGTAGATCTTGTCACCTTTGTTTATTAGAATAGATTGAGAGATGAATGAACAGAAATTTATATTTGATTTATGCAAAATAGGTATATGTCTTGTGGGTTGGGGAAGTGTCTGTTATATCTTCGTCTTGAGGAAGAGTCAGGGCAACTTCTGGTCGTTTTGGACGAGGTGGCTGTGTAATTCTTCTACGCGCTATCACCTCCTTGATACTGAGGCAACACAATCTCCCATTTGGACATAATATCAGACGCATTTCGGTTATTTTGCAGATTTTCCTGCAATGTCCTTGTACATGGTTATCCCAACACTTCTTAACTTGTTCAGTTACTGTGCACAGAAAAGAGCGATAGGGTAAGATCATAATTTGAGACTGGAGGCAGCTTTGGTTTGGGGGAAAGGCAGAGGAGGCTGGTAGGGATTAGAGGCATGGGGAGTCCTCTAGGCATATGCTCCTAATGTCCCAAAGAAAAGTGAGCCTTAGGGTTCATGTTTACCTGGATCCACTCGCATTTAGGTCCTGTAAGATTTCGGGCCTCCTTTCAACATCTGATAGACTCTCTCAAACTTAAGGTCTTGTTGGAGAAAATAAAGGAGCTGAGTCCTTGATTCTTGGATATGAACTGTGTTCCACATGGGAACCTCGGCAAATCTGCCTCCATCCCGAATGCTCCTAGGGGACTACGGCCTTACTAATGCCACACTTCTGATGCCTACAGGACAGCGTGTTGACTCAGCATATTTATGTCTGAGTCAAACTATTCTCTCGGATTCATTCCTACTACTGAGGTCAAGAATGACTTTCTTGTTATCCAGTCAGGTATTTTTCTCCCCTCACTAATCTTCCTTCCTTATTTACTCTCAGTCTTGTATGCTTCTGCCAACCTGTATCTTCCTTTGGCTTTGATGTCGTCACAACAATTTGGATGCCCTTTAATTCTTGGACTTGTTTTATCCCCCTGTGACTCCTCATTCTCCCTCCATCTCCAGAGGTGGGAATTCCTCCAGTCTTCAGCCCCAGACTTTGCTAATCTTGATATATGTATATATATATATTTGTTTTAGTGATCTTAAATACTTTGGATGATCTAAACAGGGAGGCTAAAATTTTGGCTTCTGGATTTATACCGACCCCTGGACTAGACCCCAGAGGATGAAGACAAGATGACCCTTTCAACCTCTGGTTCTAGAACTTCTTTGAGTCTTAGGAATTTTGGAGGCCCGGGTAGATCATGACTACTCTGATAATAAGGTACAATTACAAGAAATGGATGAGGAAAGAAACTAATTTTCAGGTTCTTACTGTGTGCCTAGTGCTATGGCAGGTGCTTCACATACATCGTATCACTTAATAAAACTTCTATGAGCCAGGTATCTTTAGCGCCACAGATGAGGAAACCGTGGCTCATAGTCTTTACTACTTACTCAAATTTGACAAACTAGTCTATGGAAGGGATGTTTCTTACACCTAACCCCCAAATTTAAATTTATTTCTTTCACCATTCACATACTGTAGCGTAATAGGCTAAACATATATATGTGAATGGGAGAAAATATGGCTGAGTGTCAAAGTAAAAACTGTATCCAAAGAAATAAGGGTAGCACCCTAGATACTCGCCTCATTACTTTCTATAACAAATCCTTCCCAGAAGACATTATGGCTTCTTTTCAGCTCTGTGAATACTTCTTTTTAAGGATAGTACCATGGTATAAGGCTATGCAAAATGAAATTTCTTTCTTTCTTTCTTTCTTTCTTTCTTTCTTTCTTTCTTTCTTTCTTTCTTTCTTTCTTTCTTTCTTTCTTTCTTTCTTTTTTTGAGACAGAGTCTCACTCTGTCACCCAAGGTAGAGTGCTAAGGCATCATAGCTCACAGCAATCTCAAACTCTCGGGCGTGAGTAATCCTCTTGCTTCCGCCTCCCAAGTAGCTGGGACTACAGGCGTGTGCCACTATGCCCAGCTGGAAAGGAAACTTCTGATGATGTTGGCTAGACATTAGCCATCCTTGAGGGCCCTGTACCACCCTACTGTGGAATATGCAATTCCCTGGGGCTACTGAAAATTCTTAATTGCATTATTGATTTAACAGAGTCCCTGAAAAGCTCTGGGTTACCTGTGGGTTTCTGGAACAGCAGAATTCCTATGGTCAGGAAGAGCCCCATCACCATACTTCACAGAGGAGGTGTAGCCAAAGCTGTTGGTCCAGTAAGCTGAACACTGAATCACCTTCCTCAGAGACTTGGATTCTTCTGCACTGAACCAGAACAGATGGTATGATATGAAGTGTGCCCCCCAAATTCTCAGCTGTGGGTTTTTCATCATGTGGGCAGACACGGGAAATTTAAGGTCATCCACTTTACCCCCCCACGGAATTCAGAGACACGGCATGTTCCATCCCATCACACCTGATGCCATTCTGTAGGCTGTAGACCACTGGTGGGAAGAATCTATGCTTTTCCTACTTTGGCTATCTGCCCAGTTAGACCAAAGTAGGCATGTAACTATCTATAAGAATGGATAAGGAAATGTAAACCAAGAAATAACCCCCTAAAGCCAACAAGAAGAATCCGTAATAAGAATCTTCCATGTTTAGAAAGAAGGTTATGATGTAGTTGGGTCTAATCCAAGATCACCTGATTTTTGACAAAGGTGCCAAGAAGGTCAGCTCCCAGTGCATCCTTCAAAGCAATTTTGAAACTCTTTCTGGAATGGCCATTGGAACTATCATCACACAGGATCTGACAATTAAGTTCGTGAAGTCATCCTAGAAAAAGTGCTATACGCCTCACCACTGAATATCACCACAGTCACCTTAGAAGCCCTTCCCGTGGCCATCTGGTGCCAGTAGTGATATTCAGCAATGAGGTATGTAGCACTTTATCTAGGATGAGTTTGAGAACTTAATTGTTCAACCTTGTATATTTCTGTGCTTATTGCAGCACTATTCATAATAGCCAAATATGGAATCAACCCAAATGACCATTAGCAGGTGAAAGGATAAAGAAAATAAGGTACTTATATGCAATGGAATACTATTCAGCCACAAAAAGAATAAAATTCTACAATTTGTGGCAATGTGGTTAGCCTAGAGGACTTTATGTTAAGCAAAGACATCAGGTGCAAATGTTCTCATTCATATGCAGGAGCTAAAAAAAACTTGATCTCATGGAAGTAGAGAGTAGAATTGTGGATAGTAGAGGCTGGGAAAGGTTTGGAGGAGAAGAGAATGGGGCGAGATTAGTTAATGGACACTAAATTACAGCTTGGTAGGAGGAATGAGCTCTGGTGTTGCAGCACTGTAGTGTGAATATAGTTAACTAGAATTCACTGTATATGTATAGTTTTTATTATTTCAGAATAATGTGAGGGTACATATGATTAGGTTGCATTGTTTGCCTTTGTATTTGAATCCTTTACCCAGGAGGTTGCCTTATACTCCTACACTGCACTTGTTAGGTGGGCGCTTACTGAGCCCCTTCCTCCCTCTTGAATTTAATTGTGTTTTTCTTCTCATGTGGTCCTGTAGTCCTTCATCTACTAGTTTCAGATTTGTATTGAGTACATGGGATGCTTGTTTTTTCATTTTTGTGATTCTTTACCAAGGAGAATGTTCTTCAACCCCACCTAGGTCAGTACAAAAGATGTAAAGTATATTTTTTGTGGATGAAGAGTATTACACAGTGTACATATTCCACAGTTTATTAATCCACTCATGGGTTGATGGGTGCTTGGGTTTGTTGGCAAGCATGTGGAGAGAAGGGAACACTTATGTACTGTTGGTGGGATTGCAAATTAATACAGCCTTTTTAGAAAGAAGTATGGAGACTCCTGAAAGAGTTTTCCTTTTGATCCCACAATACCATTACTAAGTATCTACCCAGAAGAAAAAAAATTATTTTACCATAAAGACATTTGCCCTCAAATGTTTATAGTAGCTCTATTCATTGTATGTTTTTAAAAGGCTGGGGGAAAGGATTTTGAATGTTCCCAACCCAAAGAAATTATAAATGTTTGAGGATATGCTATTTATCCTGATTTGATCATTGCATGCTGTGTATCAAAATATCACTCTGTATCCCACATATATGTATAATTCTTATGTGTCAATTAAAAATAAAAGGAAAAAGTGGCTAAAGTAGCTGATTTTATGTTATATGTATTTTACCACAATTTTAAAAAAATGCAAAAATACAGTAGAACCTCTGTAAGTTGACCACTCAGGAGATGGTAACAAACTGGTCAACACACAGAAGTGGCCAACATAAGGAACTAGACCTACTGTTCTAATACATACGTGTGGTGCACGTCTGAACTCTGAAAATTAGGTCAACTGAAGGAGGTGGTCAATGTAGAGAGGGGTTCAACAATGGAGGTTCTACTGTACTTTTTCTTTTTATCAGATGTACTTTGAGAATATTATCTTTATTTTTTGAATTACCTTTAACATATTTAAAATTCCTTTATCTTTATTCTTTTATTTATTCTATTATGATTTAACTATGTATATGTTCAAGTGAGAATCTTGTAACTGAGAACCTTGAGTAACTCTAAGGCATCTTTCACTAAGTAAAATATCTCCACAAGGGGGAGATGTTCCCCTAGATTGTTCTTGGATCATTGTATTTTTCAAAAAATTTCAACCTTGACAGCCCTTGATATGCATTAGAAAATAAGCCAGTTGGCTTGGATAAGCACATCTCCATAATTCAGGTCCCGCAATAGTTTTACACAGTAATATCTTTTACAAGAAATTAATATGGAAGAAATCCTTTCTGCAGGCAAATGTAAATTTAAGAGAAATGACCTCAGAGGCCCCAAGGGTTACCTTTGCTATGAGACCTACACAGTTTAAGCTTTAGTCAAGGAATTGGTTTTATTATTTATTTGTAGTTTTCTGTGGATGTAAATTTCCCCTATAGGTGACTGGTTAGTGAAGCATCAGATAAGGACAATAAGTTAAGTCTGAGCATTCAGGAGAAGTACATGAGGATTTCTTATTGTTTAAGTTTTGTTTCTGAGAGCGAGTGTTAAATTAATACTGAGAAACATAAGCATAGGAATGGGTTCTAGTACTGAGGACAAATCATTAATAAAACAAACAACTAAGTAAAGAAAATTTATAATATTCATATGAGCAGAAGAAAATATGATCTATCCAACAGAAATGAAGGAAATGGGTCACAACTAGAGAGCAAGAAAAAGTCCAGATATGAGTAATAGATTGAAGAAATGATTCCAGCAATATCAAAAAAATCAGACACAGTAATAGTAAACTTTTATTAGTGGAAATATAGGTATGTTGAATGATGTATTGGGTGAAAATGACAAAAAAGTTGGATAAACTTAAAAAGGAAATTATTATTATACTGAGCGGGTGTCAAAAACAAAAGGAATATGCACAGTCTGAAAATTATGTCTATAAACTCTGGAAGGTAAATTGAGTACCATAGTTATGTGGGATGTATAAAATCAAGACCTAGTGAGACATATAACTGACATCCTTTACTAGGCCTGAAATTGAAAGACAACAAACTCAGCATAAACAAGAATGAGATGATTCTCTCTCTCATTCTCTCTCTCTCTCTCTCTCTCTCTCTCTCTCACACACACACACACACACACACACACACACACAGGGTCTGTATTGGATTTTTTTTTTTTTTGCCAAAGCTAACCTTGGCTCTGGATGAAGGAGGGAGATGTTAACCCTATGTTAACCCTAGAGAACTGTAACCAAAACTCCTCATGGGTTTTCAATCTAAGTTCAAGCTACTTACATAGATTAAAAAAAAAAAATCAAGTAGGTTGTTGTCTGCTTTGTCAAAGATCAGTTAATTGTAGATGGTTTTATATCTGGGTTCTGTGTTTGGTTCCATTGGTTTATGTTTCTGTTTTTGTACCAATACCATGGTGTTTTGGTTATAATGTCCTTGTAGTATAGTTTGAAGTGTGTAATGTGATGCCTCCAGATTTGTTCATTTTGCTTAAGATTGCTTTGGCTACTTGGGTGGTTTTCTGGATTCAAATGAAGTATAGAATTATTTTTTCTAGATCTGTGAGGTATGAGTTTGGTAACTTGATGGGGATTGTATTGAATTTATAAACCACTTTGGGTAGTATGGACATTTTAACAATGTTCATTCTACCTATTCATGAGTACTGTATGTTTTTCCATTTGTTTGTTAAGTGTTCAATGATGAACATTGGCGAAAAGAAGCGATAGTCAATAAATGGTGGTGAGAAAATTGGATAGCCAAATACAGAAGAGTGAACCAGGATCCCTACCTCTCACCACTGACAAAAATTAATTCAATATGGATAAAAGACTTAGAGCTAAGTCATGAAACCATAAGAATTTGAGAGGGAAATGTAGGAAGATCTCTTCTAGATATTAGCTTAGACAAAGAATATTTTAAAAGACCACAAAGGCAATTATGGCTACTACAAAAATTAATAAATGAGATTTGGTTAAACTAAAAAGCTTCTGCTGGCTTGGCATCCATAGCTCAGTGGTTAGGGTGCCAGCCACATACACCGGGGCTGGCGGGTTTCAACCCGGCCTGGGCCTGCTAAATGACAATGACAACAACAATGACAACAATAAAATAGCTGAGTGTTATGGTGCGTGCCTGTAGTCCCACCTACATGGGAGGCTGAGGCAAGAGAATTGCTTAAGCCCAGGAGTTTGAGGTTGCTGTGAGTGTGATGCCATGGCACTCTACTGAGGGTGACATAGTAAGACTCTGTCTCAAAATAAAAATAAATAAGAAAATAAAAAGCTTCTGCACCTCTAAGGAAATAATCAAAAGAGAAAATAGACACCCTGTACAATGCAGAAAATATTTGCAAGGTACACATCCATTAAAGGGCTAATAAACAGAATTTACAAAGAACTCAAGCAAATCAGCAAGAAAAAAGCATGCAACCCTGTTAAAATTGGGCAAAAGACAAGAACAGAATGTTCTCTAAAGAAGGAAGACAGATGGCCAATAAACATATTAAAAATGCACAATGTTAATAATGACCGGGGGAATGTAAATTAAAACCATAATGAGATGTCACCTGACCCCAGTTCGAATGGCATTTTTTAAAAAGTCCAAAACCAATAGATCCTGGCAAGGGTGTAGAGAGAAAAGAACATTTAGACACCGATGGTGGGACTAAAAATTAATACAACTTCTATGGAAAACAATATGGAGATTGGTAAAAGTAGGCCTCCCATTTGATCCAGCAATACTACTATTGGGTATTTATCCAAAGGAAAAAAATGTCATTTTATCAAAAACACACCCTCACTTGAATGTTTATTGCAACAAAATTCACAATTGTAAAGATGTGGAATCAACCCAAGCGCTCATTAATTCATGAGTGGATTAACAAAATGTGGTCTATGTACACTATTGAGTCTGACTCAGCCATACAACAAGATGAATTAATACCATATTGATAATCTGGACGGAACTGGAGGCCATTCTCCTAAGCGAGGTATCTGAAGAATGGAAAAAGAAACACCACATATATTCATCATTAAATTGGAACTAACTGATGAGCACATATGTGCACAGAGGGAAGTAAAACTCAGTGGAAAGCAACTCAGGGGGTCGGGTAATAATCTAACCTAATGAGTACTATGAACATTATTTGGGTGACAGGCACATCTATGGCTAGGACTTAACTTTTACAAAAATGAGCTATATAACCTAAAACTTTTTTTTCATTTTTCTGGCTTAAGCCCCAAGGAGTGTATTCCATTGTTGGGTGAAGCATTCTATGAATATTGATGAGATCCTGTTGACTTATGGTATTTTTTAATTCTTCTATACCATTGCTAATTTTCTTCCTAGTTGTTGTATCAGTTGTCGAAGCCAGCAACTACAGTTGTAGATTTGTTTATTTCTCCTATTAATCAGTCTTTGCTTCATGCATTTTGAAATTTTATTATTTAGTTTGTAGACGGGATTGCTATGTTTTATTGGTCAATTGACTCTATATAATTTTATTTCTGTCCTTGGTAATTTGTTTCACTTTGTGGTCTATTTTAATTAATACTAATATAGCCATTCCTCCTTTACTTTCATTAGTATCTGTATGGTGTATCTTTTTAGTATATGTTACAAATTAAGTCTACCATTTTATGTTTTTATTTTTTTGTAGAGACAGTCTCACTTTATTGCCCTCAGTAGAGTGCTGTGGTGTCACAGCTCACAGCAACCTCCAACTCCTGGCCTTAGGCGATTCTTGCCTCAGCCTCCTGAGTAGCTGGGACTACAGGCGCCCACCACAACACCTGGTTATTGTTGTTGTTGTTGTTGTTGCAGTTTGGCTGGAGCAGGGTTTGAACCTGCCACCCTCGGTATATGGAGCCTGCACCCTACTCACTGAACCACAGGCGCTGCCCCATTTTATGTTTTGTTTTCTGTTTGTTCCTTCTGTTTTTAATTTCTCTGTTTTCTTTTTTCTCTCTCCCTCAATAACTTTTAGAATTCCATTATGATTTATCTATAATTTCTAATCTGTAATGTTTTTTATTATATTTACTTGTATAGATTTTTAGTGGTTGCTTTATTTACATATATCAGTTATTATAGTTTACTAGTGTCAATATTATACAAGTTTGAATGAAGTATAGAAAACTTATCTGCCTTTAAATTTCTTTATCTTATCTCACTTATGATATGTCTTAAGTACTTCTTCTATATCCATTTAGAACATAGCAGGCAATGACACAATTTTTGCTTCAACTATCAAATATGATTTAAAATCTCATGAATAAAAGGATGTACTTATTATATTTACACCTATTTTCCCTATTCTGTTGTTTTATCTTCCTTTATGAAGTTTCAGCCTCCTGTGATTATTCATTTTCTGTGTGGAGAACTTTCTTTGGCTATTCTTTTAGGATATATCTGCTAGTGACAAATTTCCTATCCCTTGTTTGAGAATAGTTTTCTTTTCCCATTTGTTCCTAGAGGATATTTTTGCTGGGTATAGAATTCGGATTTTATAGTTTCCTATTTCAGTACTTGAAACATGTTAGGATACTTCCTTTTTGCTTCCATGGTTTCATATGATAACTCCCACCAAAAAAACCATTGGGGCCAGCTACAGTGGTTCATGCCTATAATTTCAGAACTCTGGGAGGCTGAGGCAGGCCAATTGCGTGAGCTCATGAGTTCAAGATCAGCCTGAGCTAGAGCAAGACCCTGTCTCTAAAAATAGCCCAGTGTTGTGGTGGGTGCCTGTAGTTCCAGCTGCTCAGGAGGCTGAGGTAAGAGTATCGCTTGAGCCCAGGAGTTTGAGGTTGCTGTGAGCTATGACACCATAGCACTTTCCTGGGGCAACAAAGTGAGACACTGTCTCAAAACAAACAAACAATCATTGGTTCCCCACAGGTGGGATATTGTTTCTTTCTGAATACTGTCATGATTCTTTTCTGTCTTTAGTTTCTTATTTGACATAATATATATTGGCATGGATTACTCTGAGTTTGTCTTGTTTTGGGTTAATTCAACTTCTTGAATTATAGATTTGTGCATTTTGTCAAATTTAGGAAACTTGTAGGCATTATTTTTGTAGATATTTTTTAGTTCCATATTCTTCCTCTCTTTTGGGGACTCTGATGATATGAAGATTAAATCTTTCTATGTCCCACAGATATTTGAGGCTCTGTTCATTTATTATTTCAATCTATTTCTCTCTATTTTTCAGATTAGATAATTCTGTGAAAACATGTCTGTCTTATTTTTTTCTTGTCATGGACGATCTTCTTTTGAGCCTATACAGTGAATTATTCTTTTTACTTTGATTTTTGAATTTCATAGTTTGGAACCTATAATTTCCATTTGATTATTTTTCCTATTTTCTATTTCTTTGCTAATAGTATTCTAGTTTTTAGTTTATTTCAAAATTTCTGTTGTCCTATTCAACTATTTTTGCTTGTTATTTTGATGTCATATTGAAGAAATTGTTTCCTAAACCAATGTCATAAAGATTTCTTCTATATTTTCTTCTACGAGTTTTACATGTGAGGCCTTACATTTAAATCCTCAAATCCATGTTGAGTTGGCTTTTATGTGTGGTATAAGATAAAGATCCAAATTTACCCTTTTGCCTATGGATTCTAGTTTTCCCAGCAGCATTTGTTGAAGAGACTCTCCTTTCCCTATAGTTTATTATTGTCACCTTTTCAAAGACCAAACTAGAAAGCTTTTGCACAGCATAGGAAACAATCAACAGAACAAAAAGTAAATATACAAAATAGATAGGGAACTCACACAACTCAATAGCAAAAAACCCAAATAACCCAATTTAAAAAATGGGCAAAGGACATAAATAAAAAATTTTCCAAAAATACATAGAAGTGGAAAACAGGTGTACGAAAAGATGCTTGATATCACTAATCATCAGGGAAATGCAAATCAAAATCACAGTGAGATATCTATCACCTCACACCTGTTAGGATACCAATCCCACTTTTGGTGGGATTGTAAATTAGCACAGTCATTCTGTAAAACAACATGGAGACCATTCAGGTGTTCTCGCCTCAAAAAAAAGATAACTAAGTGAGGAGATGGATTTGTTAGTTTGATTGTAGTAATCATTTTATTATGCCTGTAAAATTAAAAATTAACAACAGAGCTACTATGTGACCCAGTAGTCCTTATTCTTAATATATATACAAAAAGAAATGAAATCAGCACCATGTAGTTATGTCTGTACTCTGATGTTCATTTTAGCATTATCCATAATAGCCAAGATATGGAATCAAACTGTGTGTTCATTGATAGATGAATGGATAAAGAAGTTGAGGGACACACACACACACACGAAATAGAATATTATTCAGCCTTATAAAGAAGGAGAACAGAACAACTTAGAACAACATGGATGAACCTGGAGGACATTATGCTAAGTGAAATATGCCAGACGGAAGAAAAGTATTGTGTTCTATCTCTTGTGTGAGTAATTTTAAAAAGCCAAATACACAGAAGCAGAGAATAGAACAGTGATTATCAGGAGTGGGAGACAGGAGAAATAGGGAGATATTAGTCAAAGTGTATAAATTTGAAGTTATGGAGGATAACTGAGCCCTGAGATCTAGTGTACAGCATGGGGACTATAGTTATTAATATGACATACAATGGAAATTTGCTAAGAGAGTGGATTCCAGGTGTTCTCGCCTCAGTAAAAAAAGATAACTATGTGAGAAGATGGAGCTGTTAATTTGATTGTAGTAATCATTTTATTATGCCCATGTATATCAAAACATCGTGTTGTATACCTTAAATGCAAGTTTTTATTTAAAAAATATACATGCTATTCTATAGTGCAGTTCAATTCTCAAACCTTTTGCCATGTTAATTCTGGTTAGTTTCATGTGTAATTCAGGGGCTACCCTTGTCATATTATTCAGTTTCTTTTTCTTTTATTTATTATTTTTTTTCTTTTTGAGGCAGTGTCTCACTCTGTTGGCCAGGCTGCAATGCAGTGATGTCATCATAGCTTATTGCAGACTCAAAGTCCTGGGCTCAAATAATCCTCTGGTTCAGCCTCAAGAGTAACTGGGACTACAGATGTGTACGCCCAGGCCAAACTAATTTTTCTATTTTTTTTTTTTGTAGAAATGGGGGCCTTGCTATGTTGCTTAGGTTGGTCTCAAACGCCTAGGCTTAAGTGATCTTCCTGCCTTGGCCTCCCAAAGTGCTAGGATTATAGGTGTAAGCCATGGCACCTGGCCCTAATTAGGTTTTTTAAATTGTGGTGAGAACATTTAACATTATTTAGTTTTAAAGTTACCTATTTTTCAGCATCCTCCTATTCTCTATCCTCCCCTCTTCTCTACTTGGGAGAGGTGTTGACAACTGCCACAGTTCCCTGGGCCTTGAAGTTGAGACCACTTTTTAGTTTTCACTGACAATGAATTGGCTGGGATGGGAAGTACAATCCCCATACCTCTGTACTACTGAACATGTGTGTGTGTGTGTGTGTTTGTGTGTGGTGGTGGGACGGGTCCAGTCTCCTAACTAGGTTTTTATCGACATGGCATCAGCAGGGAAGGGAAGACTGCCCCAGGGCATTTCTTACCTCTGGTTGGGGGATGGAAGACATGACTCCCAGGTAAGTTTCTACGTCACCGCATGGGCAGCGGAAGGGAGTGCTGATCTAGGCTGGTAGACGTTACTGGGAGTGATTGGAAGACCAATCTAGGTCTGCCAACAGGGGACCAGAGTGCCATGTGGGAGACAGTAGTTCAGTCTTTCCATTTGATTTTCACAGCCAGCTCAGGGGTTCGAATGTCCCTTGTGTTTGGCTAGGTTAGGGTAGATACCACAAAAATGTACCCAGGAATCCTCTTCCTCTCATCTCAGGAGAAAAGTCAAACTTTCAAATGAGTATTTAACTAGTCAAGTATCAATGGCCTTTGAAATCTAAATCCCATTCAATTTATTGAAGGCAAATGTTTATTCACAATCACTAGAACCCACACAGACATGCACATACATGGTGTGCAGAGCTACCTAAGATGAGGAGCCAAAGAGGGAAAAGTCAGCTTTGAGCATGGCTTCGGGATTAGCCTGAGAGGGGTGAGAGACGTGGCCTGGGAGCAGGCAAATTTTCCTTCCAAATATGGTTATCTCTGTGCAAGGCCCTCTTCTTCCCTGAAACTCAGAATTTTTATCTTTTATTTCTAATTCTTTTCATATTTTAAATTGGAAGGACTTATGTCTCTTCCAACTTTTAAAGTCTCCATTTCTTGGCATTTCACAGGTGTCATAGACTGTGGTATTCTATGTGCCTTACCTATTTTAGTTTTTAGAGTGATTGTAAGAAGTAGGTATGTGATGATACCTGTTTGACCAGTGAAGACATTGAGATAAAGACCACATGATGAGTAAAAGGGACAAACTTAAATGAAACTCCCGATGCATTTTACTCCAGGTTACTCACTTTTTAACATGTTTATCACAATTGTGAAACAGGGCTTTTGTTTGAGAAATTGTACATTGTTATGGTACATAGCATATTGTGAGTTCCCATACAATAAAGAGTCTTCTTCCCCTTGCCTCCTAAACTTCATGAGTCAACCCCAAAGCAGGGAAATGTTATTTGTCACCTAAGATCCAGCATGGAATGAAGGAGGGGTAAGAGGACAGGAGGGCAACGTCTTAGGCTCCAGCACTGAGATTATAGTCCTCATCCATAATCAAAGTGATCGTAGCTCTGAGATGTTTCCAAGGTAATAATCAAGGTGGTTACTGAGGAGAAAGCACAACAAGTTCTACCAGAAGCCTTTAAAACCCATCTGGCTGTTCAAAGAGATCTCATGACCCTCCACTCTGTCACTCTTCTGTGCATAATAATGAGTCTCTCCCCGGGTGAAATAGGGGCTATAATCATCATATCCATACCAGTAGCCATGGTCCAGTGGACAGGGCCCTGGGGAAATAGGCCTTGCTGTTCCTTATCTAGGAATTAGTAACCTGCTGCAGCTAAGTCCCTATGATGTCATTTATGTGTTAATATGCTACTCTCACAGCCCTCAAAGTACCTTGAGTGGGAGTAAATATTTTCTCTATCATTCAACTTCAGAAATGTAGGCTCAAAGATGGGAGTGGATATATAGTGGAACCATGAACAACTTCATATGTGTATGACTCCAAGGGTCATGGTTTATCCTACTATCCTCTGCTGCTCAAGTAAACTTTCACCTCTTCACCTTGAAGTGTGAGTTCATGACTTCTGCCTACAAAGATAGCCATGGGCAGCGGGGAGTGGTGTCTCATGCCTGTAAACCTAGCACTCAGAGCAGCTGAACCAGGTTGATTGCTTGAACTCAGGAGTTTGAGACCAGTCTGAGCAAGAGTGGGACTCCGTCTCTAAAAATAATAGCCAGTCATTGTGGTGGGCGCCTGTAGTCCCAGCTGCTTGGGAGGCTGAGGAAAGAAGATCACTTGAGCCTAGGAGTTTGAGGTTGCTGTGAGTTATGATGCCACGGCACTGTACTGAGGGCAACAAAGTGAGACTCTGTCTCAAAAAAAAAAAAAAAAAAAAAAGAAAAGAAAGATAGCCATCAGTGTAAGAAGCTATGATGTCCTACCAGTTGGGACAATCCACCCCTTAAAATTCCTCCTCTACTATGTAATGACATAGGTCATAATGTATTTTTTTTTTTTTTTGAGACAGAGTCTCACTTCGTTGCCCCTAGTAGAGTGCCCTGGCATCATACCTCATAGCAACCTCAAACTCCTGGGCTCAAGTGATCCTCCTGCCTCACCCTCCCAAGTAGCGGAGACTATAGGCACCTGCCACAATGCCTGGCTACTTTTAGAGATGAGGTCTTGCTCAAGCTCAGGCTGGTCTCAAACCATGACCTCAGGTGATCTGCCCACCTGGGCCTCCCAAAGTGCTGGGATTATAGGTGTGAGCCACTGTGCCTGACCTCACAATGTTTTCTTTGAAGGAGACAGAAGCTTCTTTCCTGGAGATGATCTCAAATAAAGGCGAGATTTCAATAACACCCCCAAATCCTTTGGGTCCTTGAAGATTCCCTTTGCTTATTTGCCAAAAAGGGATATAAAATCTATTCAGGAGACAACAGGAGAAAGCAAAAGACAAAGATAAAATGGTTCGTGTTCTAGAATACCATTTCAAAGCTTGGTAAGGGGGAATACATACAAAGATATCCAAAATGCAGCCTGTGAAATGATGACATAAAATTCTGGATAAGCCAGAATAGTGGGGCCCAAGAGATGGTAATGGTTTTATTTTGATTATAGGCATGAGCAACTGTGCCCACCCTCTGGCCTTTGTCTTATTTGCACCTCTACCTCCGAATTGTTAGTGCAAAAATGAAGTTGTGATGACCTTCCAAACATCGTTGAGTGGAAGAGTAGTGGAAAGGGGGCTACAGAGAGAAGACCGACACCGGAATAAGCCCTTTTGGTTTAATGAATCAGGGATCCTGGGTCAGGAGACAGAGGCTGAATTTTCAGGGCTCAGCAGTAGTAATTGCAGCAGTAGTAGTAATTGCAGTAGTAGTAATTGCACCAGCCGTCGCAGCAGTAGTAATTGTACCAGCCGTCGTAGCACCTCCCACTTCCTTACAGAGCTCTGGATCAAACGTTTTGGAAGCCAGAATACAGCATAGTTTTGTACTGGGGCACATGCCTGTAGGGGGGGTCATCGCCACCTCTCCGGATCTGCACGTCTTTCTGCAAGTTCCAGTTTTGTTTGCACACTTTCTCACATACCAGTTACCTGTATAAAGGAATTGTATAGGTTATTAAACTTGAAACATTTATCACACACAAATGAAAAACAATGTTTTTTTTTTTTTTTTGAGTATTGGTTATTCAAATCCCTTACCAGTTACTCGGTCATGTTTTTCTGAATCATAGCACCCTCCTCTGAGAATTAAATGAGATTTTATGAATACACGGTGGACATAAAGTTGGCGTGCAATTTTAAAATAGCTGTAACTTTAAATTGCACACCAACTTTATGTCCACCCTGTATGTTCACACATAACATATTTAATATGTGTATGGGTTTCTCATTTCTGAAACTGGAATTCTGCAGGCAAACACTCACCAGAGGCTATTTGCCATTATTTTAAATGGGAAAATATATATATACATGAACACAAAATCCCTAACCAATTTCCTCACAGGTGACTAAAACACACATCCTCCCTTAAACAGAAGAAAAAATGATCATTTTTATTTTTTTTTGAGACGGAGCCTCAAGCTATCCCCCTGGGTAGAGTGCCATGGCATCACAGCTCATAGCAACCTCCAACTCCTGGGCTCAAGCGAGTCTCCTGCCTCCACCTCCCAAGTAGCTGGGACCACAGGCG
>CAUYQV010046761.1:0-22726 GCA_963574575.1 Galagoides demidoff
CTCCAACTCTTGGGCTCAAGAGAGTCTCCTGCCTCCGCCTCCCAAGTAGCTGGGACCACAGGCACCCGCCACAACACCGGGCCATTTTTTGGTTGCAGCCATCATTGTTGTTTGGCGGGCCCGGGCTGGGGATTCGAACCCGCTACCTTAGGTGTACGTGGCTGGCGCCTTAGCCGATTGAGCCACAGGCGCCGAGCCGTGCCAGTTTGTTTTAAACGGTTCAGTATTTTTGGAATAGCAACATCAAACCTTGCTGCTAATTCATTCACGGGTTGAGATGGATTCTCTTCCTCTGCAGCTTTCAGCTCATCATTATCCACTTGGGTCTCAGGTCGCCCAGGTGGCTCATTTCAAGATGAAAAGCACCAGAATGAAACTTCTCAAGCCATCGACGTGCTGTGCTTTCCTTAGCCACCTCCTTCCCAAATACTTCCTTGACATTTTGAGCTGCCTGTGCTGCATCAGTTCCACGATAAAATTTGTATTTGAAAATAACACAAACTTGTGACTTCTCCCTGGCTTCACAAAAATGCTCTTAAAAATTATTGAAAGATAATCACAAGCCAAAATGGGTGTTTGAAAGAATGAGGATGTAACCATCCCAAAAACGAAAAACAAGAAATGTCCAAGTGGAATGTCAGAGATATCAGCTGTCAAACTTAGGACTTAAGGAAATCAGACATTTCACACTTCATAACCCAATACTTAATCTTCTGGGCCACTGATTCGATTCTCACCATCCACTCTTTTAATTCATTTACTGAATTGGTAAGGCATTACAAAGCTCTAGGAGCTCTTTTTATTTGTTGTTCCATAGTTTGGTTTACAAATGCCCTTTGAACTATTTATTTGGGAGCCCACTCATTTGTCTGCTTTCACAGTTCTGTTCCATTGAATGGATAATTTGATGATTGTTCCTATTAGTCTTTTCTTTGGCTTCTGAACACTTTTAGATAGACTATTATTATTCTCTGTTGGCCTAGTGGAATTCAGGCCTCTCTTTTTTGGTACAACCCTAAAAACTGAGACCCTAGGGTAGAAGAGTCTCCTTCCTGAGATTCCTGGGAATCAGCTGACAGCTCATTCTGATGCACCTGAAGCATCTTGGCTCCCAGATCACCTTGGGCTCTCCCAAGGCTAAAAGCAAAAAAGACTCTGTGTCCTCAGGGAATCCTGGCACACTTGAGAGGGAGAGTGAACATCCTGCACCCAGAGGGCTGCACGCCTAGCTGGACAAGCCTTGTTCTTTTTTTTTGAGACGGAGCCTCAAGCTATCCCCCTGGGTAGAGTGCCACGGCATCACAGCTCATAGCAACCTCCAACTTCTGGGCTCAAGTGAGTCTCCTGCCTTCGTCTCCCAAGTAGCTGGGACCACAGGTGCCCGCCACAGCGCCCGGCCATTTTTTGGTTGCAGCCATCATTGTTGTTTGGCGGGCCCGGGCTGGGGATTCGAACCCGCCACCTTAGGTGTACGTGGCTGGCGCCTTAGCCACTTGAGCCACAAGCCTTGTTCTTGTCTCCCAGCTCTGTACCTCTTCTTTCCATAAAAGAGGAGAGCCCCCTGAGCCCCCAGGACCTCCTCTACGCCCACCATGGATCCTGACTCTTGAAAGACAGAAATCTTGGATCTGGAAGGAGAAGGAAAGAAAATCTCATTCAAAGCACCATGTCCTGAACATCCCTTGCCCAGATGTTTCTGCCATTAAAAAAAAAAAAAAATTAGACTAGCGTTAAATACCTAATGTGCTCTCTTTTAGTTCCAAAAATCTACATGTCTCATGAAATAGGAAATAATCACGGCTAAGGTAACTTATGGGAATAGGATGTGTCATGAAAGGAACCCTTTAACGCAGCCATTTTTAAGAGAATAGATTTTCATTGTAATGCTGTTAGTAAAAAATTAAGAGACAGGAGACTGAGCTTGGAACTATATGGTAAATTCCTCTAAATTTTTTAAATCTCTTAATTCTGATAATAGAACATGAAATTTTTTCTTCCCATAAACTGGAGAAGTTCCTCTCAATCTTTAATGGACCCAAGAAGCTCCTGGAATCACATGAATGGAGATTCTGATTCAACAGGTGGGGAGTTAAGGCTGGAGATTGTTCTTCTTGCCAGTGGGGATTTGGTTAAGATCCTGCCTGTGATCACATTTCACTTGAAAAGCCTGGAGTATTTGTGGAGGCGATTCGCCCTCTAGTGGCCAAAGTGGAAATTGCACGATTATTTTATTATTTTGTCAAACACTGAAAAATTCTTTTTCTGAAATGTTAAAAAATAGTACTCACCCACACACTCACCTCCCCTCGAAGCCAGCAACTAATATAACTCTAACTGAAATAACATGGGCAAAGCTAACAAAGTTCATTAATTTGGACTCCATTAATCTGGAATTTGGCATGGTTCCAGACAGACCACGCTGTCAGTGATAGTCAAACGGACATGGTTAGCCCACTTAAATGCCAAAGAAAATGCATTGTTTCCCAAAACAATATAGGAAACCAACTAGTAGTGAATATCAACTAGTAGTGTCCTTTATATACAAATAATAAATAAGCTTTATTTATTCAACTTTATTACATTAAAATTTTTTTTTCTAAGGTTTTTGGTGGTGGCTCACACCTGTTATCCTAGCACTCTGGGATGCCAAGGCAGGTAGATTGTTTGAGCTCAGGGGTTTGAGACCAGCCTGAGCAAGAGCAAGACTCTCTAATAAAATAGAAAAACTATTTTATCAGCCGGGTGTTGTGGTAGGTGCCTATAGTTCTAGCTATTAGGAGGTTGAGACAGAAGGATCACTTCAACCCAAGAGTTTGAGGTTGCTGTGAGCTATGACACCACAGCACTCTACCCAGGATGACAGTGTGAGACTCTGTCTAAAAAAAAAATTCTCTAAGGATAGAGTCTCCTATCCCTGTCAAAGGCTGCCTTAAATTGCATTTATTATTAAGTATTCTCTAATTCAGGCCTGCCTAGGAATCAGAATAACTTACTCTTTAATTTTAAAAAATAAGAGCATTTTTATAGTAATTTAAAACTCAGACTTTTGGTTCCTCTCAGTCTGTTTCTTAAACAGAAAACCAAAAAGTCTGTGCCACTCAACTATTACTAGAGGTTCAAAGTAAACAAAGAATTCATAAACATTTGAAAGGTATTCAGTGTTGGAAACAGTACTTAAAATTTTTTTTCTAGCTATAAATACACTTTTTATTTGGAATGTCAATAGACATAGTTCCTAGCTTTGCCATGGTAAATAGATAGATGTTCCAGAAATCATCCTATTTTTTTGTTTGAGATAACAACAAAATTATTAGCATTCTAGGATGGAAAGGAAACTCCTATCCAAAGAATGTGCCTAGTCTCCAACTTGAAACCTGTCCAATTGAATCAAACTTGCAAATTAGTATCAGAGTCAACTTGATATTTATATAAAACTCACCCCTCAAGTACCCCCGGTTCTCACTACAGTCCTGAGCAGACAGTGGAAAAAGGTTCATGGGCTCATGGAAGTTTTCTTGGGGATGGTCATGCTCCACTGTCCTTGTCTTCATAGAGACACTAACAAGACCCCAAAGCAAGTCTTTTTCTTTCACTGGCTTGAATATCATCGTATCCATTTATATCACAAGAGTTACAGAGATCTTAAATATTATGGAAAGTTTTATACGTTTATTAAAACCTTTTATTTAGCAGCCTGTTAAAAACAGTTGGCATCATTAGCACTCATCATCTGGACTTGGCGGTTGTCTGTGTAGCTCTGTGGTCCCCGGGCTGCAGAACAATACTGGTTCGTACAGCAGGAGGTGAGCTCAGCCAGAAAAGCTTCATCTGTATTTACAGCCGCTCCCCATCGCTTGCACCACTGCCTGAGCTCCGCCTCCTGTCAGATCAGGGCCAGCATTAGATTCTCACAGAACCAAGCCCTACTATAACCTGCCCATGTGAGAGGTCCAGGTTGCACGCTCTTTATGAGAATCTAACATTCATTCCCCCCATACCCCTCCATGGAGAAACCTCGTCCATGAAACCTGTCCAAAGGCTCCTGTTTGGGGAATCAGGTGTAGGGAAGGCTTTTTTCATAACGGCTTGATGGGAACTACAGATCAATGGTTATTTACAGATACAGTATCTCTATATCCTTCCTTCGAGTCTCCAAAACCACACAGATGTTCATAGGTACCTAGGATTCAGGGATCCCCATGGGGTTCATGCACATAACCAAACTTCATCAAGGAATAACCCTAATAGCTAATAGTTTACTAACATTAGAAGTTTCTTCTTTCCATGTTAAAATGTTTCTCCCACAGATTAGGTGGGTGAATGTTCCCCAAGTCTGGCAGCTGGGTTTGCTTGTCTGTAGTTCACGACACTTCATTACACCAAGGTGAAAAAAAGAAACCAAGCCTCACGAGACCCACTACAATGTAAGACATGGGTAATTTTTCATTTTAAAATCTAATTTATCCCCTTCTTAAATCCAGTTTTATTCCCCCACATGCCTTTCATTCGGCAGAGCGTAGAGTTGAAAACACACAAGTAATCACTGAGGTGAAATTCAAGCTGGAGTTGCCAGCCCTTTGCAACAACTTAAAGAAAACAGCAAAGAAACAATATTGGTTACAGCAATGAAATAGCAGTGATTACAGCACATACATATTGCACCCCCAAACTCCCAAATCACCCAGGAAAGGGAACACTATGTTCTGTCCCCACTGCGACACCACAGATGTCATTTGAAAAATGTAAACATTTATGGAATCTGTGAATCCATAGGTCACCCAAGAAAGACAGGGAAATGAGGCACAGCTTAAGGGGAGACTTGGGGAGTCCCATCTCCCAGGAAGGAGAAACTCACACAAGCTTGGGACTTCTCACTCCCCAAACAGTAAATATTTCACTGGGTATTATTGCATTTACTGGCTTCTAAAAACCAGAAATATATGTAAGATGTAACTTGAAGCATGAGAGGGGTCCCAGTGATTCCCACATGAGATGGCATCAGCTCCATCAGATGGCTTCCCTCCCTCCTGCCTCTTCAGAGCACTGAAAGAACAGCAGTTTTCACAGGGTGGAGGGAAAGGAGATGCCATTGTCTACTATGGAATCATCTCTGCAGTCTCCCTCCTGGGTCAGGGGAAGCTGCCACAGTAATCGCTCAGCCTAGGGTTGGGTGGGGCAGAGGAAAGAGACCAACTAAGGCTGGCCCTGGTGGTGCGCTGTACAGACAGGTGAACACCAACAGTTGAGCCCCTGAGGAATGCAAAGTCAGAGCCCAAATAAACATTCTGAACTGGGCCAGTAACCCCAGGGGCCAAATAATGAATGGGAGCTAAGGTAAGGCGCCAAATGGGTTAGAAAAACAAAGCAAAACAAGACAACTGCTGTCCGGGAGTATCAGGCAAAAACCCGAAGAGGCAGCTTTTGAGGTTGGGCTGACCATGTTTAGGAGAACTGAAATAGTTCAGAAGTAACACCGCCCCCACCACCCCCACAACCAGGCTTTTTTTTCTAGGGTTCCCCTAGGTGTGCCAGGAAGAAGGCTCTGGAGAAGTCCAGAGCTTGCATTTCAAAGGTCAAAGGGGGGGGGGGCAGTGCCTGTGGCTCAAAGGAGTAGGGCATTGGCCTCATATGACAGAGGTGGCAGGTTCAAACCCAGCCCTGGCCAAAAACTGCAAAAAAAAATTATGTTTTTCAAAGGTCAGAGGAGGTCTCGTTGTCACAGTGGGTAAGTTGCTGGAGCTCTTGTGACCCATGTTCTGGGTCAGCCATGGGAGGGTACACCAAGTGCCGAAGGGGTCGATGGACATGATGTGGCTGCTTTCCAAGAGGGAAGTTGGAGGCAGAAAGCTAAGAGTTGGTGGCCCCAGTGGTTTGAAGGGCCCAAGCAGTCCTCTGGCTTCTGAAATGTCAGGTCTGCTATATTCTGGAGGCGACTCATCTCCCATTGCGACATCATCCTCCGTGGGGCACTGACGGCTGTCAGTTTATGACTTATTTTGACCCTCAGTGCACCACAGAGTTGACCAGAGGTCTTCTGAGGGGCCAAAGCCCCCTACTCACCAGTGTTAGTCAACTGCCAGGCCTATCGTTGTTAGAATGGGATATCTTTGGAGAAAGAAGGCATATGGTGCATTGGTACAGCAACGGCCACTGAATCGAGGGGATGAACTCATTGTCTTGGTCCCCTGAGAGCTGCAGAAGCTTCACTCATTTCCCTTTACCAAGCTAATGTTGATAGACTCTCTATATAAGCTGAGGGCACTGAACTCCATATCCAACATCCATGGCCCTGTTCTCTATATCAGAGCCCCAATTCTGTTTGGTTTTCTCTCTTCACTCCCTGCATGTGCCCAACAGAAGATCATCCCAAACTCTGCTCTAGGTGGCCCTATTATCTGAGGGTCCTTCCATTCCTTTGGCCAATTCCTCTTGCTGGAATGAGTGTATGATCATCTTGGGCTGATGAGACTCTAGAGACCATGCCCTGAGGTGGGGAAGTGTCTCCTCATTCCTGAGAGGGCCACAGAAGTGGGAGCCTCTCCTCCTCCTCTGCTCCACCCACACCTCCCTCTGATTTCTGGAACTGCCACCTTGCTACTCGTCTGAGGTTAAAGACTCCTTGAGGTAGAGGTGGCCCAAGAGAGTCACAGAGAAATGCAGCTGGAGTTCTGATTATGTTTTCTGTGTTATAATAAAAGTCCTGATTGCTTAAACCAGTGCAAACATAGGTTTCTGTTCCTGTAGTCAAATCATCTTGATGGGCAGGATGCTCCAAGGCAGACATGTTTTCTCCCTGTTCTATAGATGAGGACTTAACGGGATCACGAAGCAGTGTTTCCAAGGTTATACAGCCTCTTAGGTAGATCAGGATGTGACAACAGGGCCCAGCTCCTAGGCCTGTTTTCTTAACACACAATTCTGAACACACACAATGTCACCTCCTGGTTGATAATGTTTGATCTGACTCAGAATGGCACAGAGTGTGGTTTGGATGCAGAGGGCTTCAATTATCCAGGGGCCCTCAGTCCAGGGAAGCTGACCCCTGGTCAGTGTGCTTGTCCTGGACTCAGCCTGGTGAGGATGACTGGGACCAGGGATTCATATGCAGATAACAGAGGAGAGCACACGGATGGATGGGAATCTCTCCCTGTTATATAACAACTCCCACTCAGCCTCATGAGTCACCTTCAATGTCATTTTCTCGGTGTGGGTTTCCTCCTACGACCCAGACTCGGCCGATCCTGCGTCATACGCTCTCAGAGCACCCTGAACTTTCTGGAGGCGTCCCAGTTGTAGCTGGATTATTGGTTAATATCTGTCTCCCCTGCAGACTATAAAATTCCTTCCTCTCTCTGCTTCCTCTTCTTGAAGCCCACCTTGGCTCCAGCCATGGATTGGTTCTCACCCCAGATGACAAGGCTACACCTGTCAAAGCAAGCAAGACGTCTACCGGCAATGGCTGGGCCCAGGTGCAGGGCTCCCTGTGGGCGGCAGAGCAAGGGGGTCTCCAGGTCAGGCTGCAGGAGACAGGCGAATCCCTGGGGGTCTAACAAGATCATGCCACTGTGACAGAAGAAAGAAAGAAAATAGGAGACCCCAAATTTCCACTTCTAGAAAAGAGGAAGAAACATTTCACAACCACTCTACCACCCCCCCCACACACACACACACAGAAGGGAACTTGAGTTGGTTCTTTTATCACCATCACCATGTTACCTACAACTTTCTGGACTGTTTTGATCACTAATTGCCATTCACAGTTCAGTTCATACTGGAAAACACTTTAAGAGTTCCTAAAACTACACGCTGCCTCCAGACTTCATTAAAATACAAGTACTGCTTTGTGCTGAGGTGAATTTCGTTGGTGGTTTTGGTCTCCCCTAAAGCCAAGTATTATGCCTGGATCCTAGCCGGCGCCCGATACAGAATTATTGAATAAAAGAAGAAAATTTGTCATGGACTGTGTGTTGTTTCTATGCAGGAAATAAACATAAAGAAATGTGTTTCTACAGAGAGTGACGAGGACTAAAGACATCACTGTGAATGGAATTGTCTTCAACCAACATTGGCTGAAGAAGAAGAAAGAAATAGCTAAGAAATCTCAAGGTCGTAAGAAGCAGAGAGAAGCTGTGAGAACCGTGTACCACTGGAGTCCGGTTGGGCCCCTGTGTGTTCTTTCTTCTACCACTAACAGATGTCTCTGCAGCAACACCCATAGTAATGGGCTGGGCATTACCAAGTGTACTGGAAGAGGCACAGGAAGGCTTCCCCAGGGAAGAAGCATCAGAATCACACTGATATTGTATTTTATTTTCATTTTTTTGAGACAGGTTTTCACTTGATTTCCCTAGACATGATAGTTCACAGCAACCTCAAACTCTTGGGCTCAAGCAATCCTCTTGCCTCAGCCTCCCCAGTAGCTGGGACTATAGGTGGCTGCTGTGACACCTGGCTAGTTTTCTATTTTTAGTAGAGACATGGTCTTGTTCTTGCTCAGGCTGGTCTTGAACCCCTGAGCTCGAGCAATCCACCCAGCTCGGCCTCCCAATGAATTAGGATTACAGACGTGAGCTACTGCACCTGGCCCATACTCATATTTTAAAGTCAGAATATGCTCAATGTTATTCTCCGGTTTAAATAAATCCTGTTTCCCATGGCTCACTGCCCATAGCACAGTGGTTATGGTGCCAGGCACATGCACCGAGGCTGGTGGGTTCAAACCCAACCTGGGCCAGCCAAACAACAATGACAACTGCAACAAAAAAAATAGCTGGGCATTGTGGTGGGCACCTGTCGTCTCAGCTACTTGGGAGGCTGAGGTAAGAGAATCACTTAAACCCAAGAGTTTGAGGTTTGCTAAGAGCTGTGATGCCATAGCACTCTACCAAGGGCAACAGAGTAAGATTCTGTCTCAAAAAAAAAAAAAAATCCTGTTTGCCATGGGATAAATAGAACCTCTTGAGCCTGACGCTCTACCTACCCACCTCACCAGCCCTTCCCCCATCACTTTACCACACATTCCCTCCCCTTCATCCCTAAGTCCCTTTCAGACTTTTGAATACTTCATTCTTTTTTCCAGCTATAGCTGTGGTCCCCAAATCCCACGCCATGGACTGGTACCCGTGAGTGGCCTGTGAGGACCTGGGCCACACGGCAGGAGGGTGAAGAGCACAACGGTGAGTGAAGCTTCATCTGTGTTTACAGCCGCTCCCCATCACTCACACCACTGCCTGAGCTCCACCTCCTGCCAGACCAGCAGTGGTGTGAGACTCTCATGGGAGTGGCTACCCCACTGTAATCTACACAGGTGATAGGTCTAGGTCCTGGGCTCCTTATGAGAATTTAATGCCTGATGATCTGAGGGGGAGCTGAGGTGGTGATGCTGGTTCTGGGGAGCACAGATCATCATCAGCACAGAGGTCGTAATGGAATCAGTTGCTTGTAGACTTCTATCCAAACTATCCCCCCTGCTCCCCAGGTCCATGAAAAAACTGTCTTCCATGAAACCAGAGCTTGGTGCCAAAATGGCTGGGGATGGGTGACCTACAGTGTGGTTTTATTTGCTTGACACAACGAGCTGGTGTTCCCTCTACCTAGGTGATGCCTGATCCCCCTTCAGGGGCCAGACAGCACCTCGCTCATGCAGGAAGCCCTCTCCAAATCCCCTAGACTCCATCCAGTGACCCTGCCGTGCCCTCTCATGCGAGCTCTATGCCTCTTGAAGAGTACAGATCCAAATAGCAATTAAGTAAATGGGAAAATTATATGTTTAACGTTCGTCTCCCCAGTAGAACTCAAACTTGAGGAAAGCAGGCATGCTTTTCTTACCCCTTTCAAATTCCCAGGGCCTAAAATAGTGCTTTGTACATTTCTGCTGAATGAAAGAATGAATAAAGCTGAAGACAGTTAAACTTTCATACCTTCCCGCCTGTAGGACCCCTCTACTCAAGTTTCTCTCGTGGGCTTCTCATACTCTGCCCAGCCCATAAAAGTCGGCGTTGTTCAGTATGGTCCTGAGTCCTCCCTGTTTTTCTCCTTTGCTAACTTTCCAGGGAGCACCCAGGGCTTCAGTCACGCCCCTGATGTTCATTACTGCAAAATGTGTATCTTCCTCTGAGATCACTCCACAATTTCCCACCCTCAAAATAAAGGCTTTCAGGACAACTCCCCGTTGGTCTCACGCAAGTTCCTGTATTTTATTTTTGGTGCCAGCACCTTTGCAAAAGTCTGGTCCTGTGGCCTGGTGATTTCATTGTTCACTGTCTCCCCAGCCTTTCTGAACAACTGACAGTGTCCAGAACTCAGCTTCTCCCCTTCATCAATACGTCTTTCCACAGCTGTGCTCAGACACATGGGGAGGGGTCGCAGGGAAGATGACACGCAGGCTTTCTCATAGGTGAGTAGTATAAGAAGCGTATTTCAGGAAGCTTTATTTCACTTACTTTTGGGATCTTTAGTATCACGTTTCCACCAGTGAGTTGGACAATAAAACAGAGTGTAATCTTCATGGAGTTTGCAGAGAAGATTCAATAAGCCTTTTTTTTTTTGAGACAGAGTCTCACTATATCACCCTGAGTAGAGTGCTGTGGCATCACAGCTCACAGCAACCTCAAGGTTTTGGGCTTAAGTAATTCTCTTGCCTCAGCCTCCCAAGTAGCTGGGACTATAGGCGCCCGCCACAATGCCCGGCTATTTTTGGTTGTAGTTGTCATTGTTTAGCAGGCCTCAGCCGAGCTCAAACCCACCAGCCTTGGTGCATGTGCTGGCGGCCTATTCACTGAGCTACGGATGCTGAGCCTTAATAAGCTTTTAACTGAAGAGAAACTTCATGATTGGAAATATACCAGAAACATAATTAGATTAAATAAGAGTAAGGGCAGAATACTGCAAAAAAAAAAAATGGGAAAAAGAATACTTAGTATAAGCAAAAGTGCTTATTAAACATAAAGAAAGAGAAAATAAAGTCTTTGTGGGAAATTCTTGTAAGTTAGCATTACAAAATCCCATTTTCTTTCTTTCTTAGAGACAGAGTCTCACTTTATTGCCCTTGATAGAGTGCTGTGGCATCACAGCTCACAGCAACCTCCAACTCCTGGGCTTAGTTTGATTCTCTTGCCTCAGTCTCCCGAGTAGCTGGGATTACAGGGACCCACCACAATGCCTGGCTATTTTTTGTTGCAGTTTGGCCGGGGCCGGGTTTGAACCCACCACCCTTGGTATATGGAGCCGGGGCCCTACTCACTGAGCCACAGGTGCTGCCCACAAAATCCCATTTTCAAAGTTGGTCTGCTTCTGGTTGCATAACCACTACAGAGGGTGTAAGGAGGAGCTGATGGGTGCAGTGAACTTTTGCTGGACCAGGAGTCTTAAGACAGAGAGAAATTTGAGTCCCAGTTCTTCCGTAAGTGAAGTTGCAATGGAATCCAAACTCATTAAGCTTGGGAGAGAGCTTGAAGAGCACCTGATATGAACCTTTCACTAAAGACAGGGCATCTCGGAGCCCACAGACAAGGAGCCTTCAATTGCCCCCACCTGGAAGTAGAGGAGAGAGAGAGATGGGGACATCGGACACGACTTCTGTCAAAGTTACTGCCTCGCAGGCTTATCAGGAAAAAGAAACGGATGGTATTTGTGAACAGATCCTTAAACATGCAATTTCAACGGAAGTATTTTTTAAAAGGAGCAGCAGTCACGGATAATCTTCATTTATAGAACAACACCGATCCAATTAGGAATGGCTTGTCATCATCAAAATAAATTTGATCTACTTCACATCTCAAGAGCTTAGAGAGGGCCTAAGAAAGAGTCGGGTGACGGAGGAGTGGGACAGAGGTCAGGAGGAACAGACACGGGCACCTCTTTTCCTCAGTGGATACCACAGATCACTCACTAAAGGACCGAGGGAGGTACCAGGGACTCACAGATGACAACACAGCTCCACTTCAGTGGATCTTAACAGCCTAGTAGGAAGAATCAAACCTGTAACAAATACATTCACTTACATATTCTGAGCAGTGCAGAACAGAACTATGTGTTGGGCCCAATGGGGGCACCAAAGAAGCCAGGGCCAAGTTACCCATGAAAGGTGAGCTCATGGAAAGTAATCATTAAACCAGAAATGTGTCCCGTGGAGGAGAGAAAGTCTCTCTTAGAGGAATTATGGATCTAGTTATGTTTACAATGAGGAGAGAGTATGAATTTGTTTGTAGCATCTGAAGAAGTAGATAATGATTAGGAAAAATATCTTTACGATGAGAGTTAATCCAAAAATTATTTGCTATAAATGGTGTGGAATCTTTTTTCTTAGAGAAAGAATAGATTATCATCTGCTGGGATGGTTTAACTAAGTTCACTGAAGTTCTCAAAACTCATTTAGCTCCTAAAATGCTATTTTTTCTTTTTTTGAGACGGAGCCTCAAGCTATCCCCCTGGGTAGCGTGCCATGGCATCACAGCTCATAGCAACCTCCAACTCCTGGGCTTGAGCGAGTCTCCTGCCTCAGCCTCCCAAGTAGCTGGGACCACAGGCACCCGCCATATTTTTTTTTTTGGTTGCAGCCATCATTGTTGTTTGGCGGGCCCAGGCTGGGGATTCAAACCCGCCACCTTAGGTGTACGTGGCTGGCACCTTAGCCAATTGAGCCACAGGCACCGAGCCCTAAAATGCTATTTTTACAGAAACACAAGAGCTTTAAAACCAACTGTAAACGTGACTATTTAAGCACTCTAAACCATTACTGCTTATAAAGCAGTGACTCACACCCCAGGGTGTCTCCTAAGACCCAACAATTCTCCAAAGCTTTCTAGTTTTTGTTTGTTTGTTTTTTTAATGGAAACTCTCACACTTACACACTTGTAACTTACAATCCATTGTAGAAGCAAAGCTATTTTTCAGAACAGAAAGGTCCCCACTCTGCCTGCAATCAGCAGATGGCGGCAACAGTTAGGTGTGGCAAAATTTAACTAAGAAAGATTTTCCAAGGGAGCAAGGCACGATCACTTGGTGACAAGCCCAAGAGCCCAGGCCTTTCCATCTCTGCACAGTGCAACATGCCGTGATGATGTGGAGGATGGGGCACAATGGCTCATGCCTGTAATCCCAGCACTTTGGGAGGCTGAGGCAGGAGGATCACTTGAGGCCAGGAGTTTGAGTCCAGCCTGGGCAACATAGTGAGACTTCATCTCTATAAAACAATTTTTTAAAAAAATTCTCCAGAAATAGCAGTAGCACATACCTGCTGCTCAGGAGGCTGAGGATTGCTTGAACCCAGAAGTTCAAAGTTACAGTGAGCTATGATTGTGTCACTGTATTCCAGCCTGGGTGACTGAGAACCTATCTCAGAAAAAAGGAAAGGAAAGGAAGGAAGGGAGGGAGGGAGGGAGGAAGAAAAAAGTGAGTGGCAGAACTATAATTACTGAAATATGAATAAATAAAAGTTGAGAAAAAATTCTAAGTGTAACCTCTGAAAATGGAAGGATATCATTGTCACCTAAGCCACCAGACAGCTGCCACTGAGAAAGGCTTTGAAAGGTGATCTCTACAGGGGACGGAAGTTAGCATAGATCAGTGGTATTCAAACTATTTAGGAAAGGAACCCAGTTACAAAACTAATAAAACACTTTGTTGTTAGTAAATTAATTTGAAGTTTAAGCCATTCCTCTCACTGGTCAAAAAAAAACCATCCATGAGACTCATAAATGAACTTTAATGAAAACAAACTGAGTGTAATGGTGGCGACACACATGCTCACCATCCTTTTCATTTCTGTGTTGGATGCCCTGAATCTAGGTAATTTGAATTAACCCAGAAGCTGGCTGAGAAGAACACCAGTTCAGGGACTTTTCTCCAAGGCAAAGCAAAACCCCCAGGATATGGCAGGCACCCAGTTGACACCCTGAATGTGTGGGAAAGGAGGTTGCGGGGGGGGGGGGGGGGGTTTCTGGTAGGGTGCCTGTTTCCAGAATGTCCGTGGCAGCTGGAACTAGCACCTGAGCCCTTTCACCCACCTGCTTAGCTCTGGAGCCACTTAAGGGAAGGTGCACCTCCTTCATCCCCTCAAGGGGTGAGGAGCTCTCAGCCTCTCCCTCCTGCTTCCGAGGGGACGCCCTCTAGGCAGTTGTGAGGTCAGCACTGTTTCCTTCTGCAATCTTTTTGTCTCAAATGACTCTTCAGGGATAAAAGCCAAAACTCATAGTGAGCTCTGCTGAATTCAATCTTAACTGTTTATTTAAAGCTTCACTCCGTTTTTCACATAGGACCATTGAGCTAGGATACGAGTTAGCAGAAAACATTTAATCTGAGCCCTGCGTTTTACTGATGGGGAAAATGAGATCCAGAAATAATGAAGACTTGCCCAAGATCCTGGAGAAGACCCAGTAATTCTTGACTACCATCTAGAAGCTTTTTTCCACTGCCGTATATCAGATAATAACAATTCCAGTGAGGCGTTGAGGAAGTCCTGATAGCATTCTCACACAAAGAATAAAGTTTCCTTTTAGTAACTTGAGAATTTTAATACCATCATTTTTCTGCAAGCCAACCATTGTGGAATTGCTATAAACTGCCAGTAAGCTCATTTCCCTCACTGAGTTACTGTCATATACAGAGAGGATCCTTTCAACTTCCCCTTCGTAGCAAAGACTTTGGTTTTGGTTTTGTTGTAATTTCTCCCTTTCTCTTGGAAAAACAAAGAATGTTGTAGAGTTGCTGTGCTCTGCCATGATGATTCTCATGCAGAGCTCCAGGGAGCTATGATGTGTGTTTAAAACACTACAAGGTCAGTTTCACTTGTGACTTCTGGAAGCAAAAAGAAACAAGGACATGCTCTAACCATTCTATCTTGCAGCCTCGAGAAAGTAAGTGCATTGGGTTTTGTGTTACCAGCTTTCTCGTGCACTTCAGGACATCCCAAGAGAGCCTCTTTGATACCAAGGATGGATTTCAAGCTTTGTGTGAAGTCAACTTTTTCAAGCCTGGCCCTGTTATGAAAACCATAGGGAGGAAGTAACATCTCCAACAAGCGTTTATGATCGATACAAATAACGTTTTAAAGGAAGAAAATGTGCCACCATGCCTGAAGGGGTGATCTAATTGCTCACTAGAATGGAAGTTTCTGGAAAGGGCTTCCTCTCCCAGCTCCTCCCCAGACAGTTCCTTCCCTCTCACTGAGGGAATGGCATTTCTGGAAAGCTCTCAAACCTTTCACCACCTTGCCCATCTCAGAGCTTGGGCCTGTCCTACCTTTCCGTCTGCAATGCTTGTCAAAAATGTTTTCTTTGACTACCCTCCCTAAACTAGGTCCCTCAGCCCTGGTCTTCTTTATATCCACATCCCATTTGATTGTTTCCTAACATTTATCACGATGTGAAATTATTTACTGGGCTGGGCATTGTGCCACACACCTGTAAGTCCCAGACTCTTGGGAGGCTAAGACGGGAGGATCGCTTGAGCCCAGGAGTTCAAGGCCGCATTGAGTTATGTTTGTGCCACTGCACGTCAGCGAGGGCAACAGAGTGAGACCCTGTAGGTACAAAAGGAAAAAATAAATAAATTACTTATTGTTTTTGCAGTAGATGTTTGAATGAATATATCTGAATTTAGTCTGGTCAATTAATAATTGATAATTATCAATTAATATTGATAATTAATTGCTAATGAGTTCAATTTAAGGGAGACATTTAGAGAAAAAAACTCAACAAGATGAAATTCAGGTGTGGCAGTCAAGGAACCAGCTGACGTTTTCATGCCAGGATCTATTTGCATTTGTCCTAGAATTATAATTCCAACCTCAGAGGTAACCTAGCATAGAAATAAAAGTAAAACCAGTTTCAGCCTATACCACATGTGATGGTAATTCCAAATCCCTCCAGTTCTCTCCAGATTTAGGCAGAGGAGGCTGGTTTATAGTGATTTCTGGTCACACACACACTCCTATGCTTCTAGATTCAGATGTGGGATCTGTTCTGGCTCCATAGCCTCATCCAGATGTGAAACCAAAACACACACAAACTCCCTTGCCCTTCCCGCCCTTTAAATCCCTGCTCTTTTCTGTTGTGGTTGTTCAGCTACCTTCTGCCAAGCTTTACCTTAAGGATATCACCATAACCGTATGCTACTTTTCAAGCGATTTTTTTTTCAGGCAAAAATAGTCCCATAGAATAGTCCTTAAAAGAAACTCTGGTGCTATTAAAATAATTTATTAGTTCACTTTGTTGAATGAGTTAAGGTTCATTCAGTTATAAACTATAGAATCCAAATCAAGCTAAGGTAAGATATTTATTGTGAGGATACTATAGTATCTTCCTCTTTTTTTCCATGTCAAGGATACTGGGGGAATTGAATAACCAGGACTTGGGCCAGAGTCTCAGAGTGTAAGACAGATGTTAGAAGCCTCGTGTCTGAGGAACACAGATAATTCCCACAGAAGGAGAGGTCAGTGTGACCTGAGCAGACACTCCCAGAAATGTGTATGGTGTGACCTGCTGAGTGTCCCAGATCTGGTTTCACTCCTTAAAGAGATCAGGTTCAGGCGAGTCATTGCCTACTCTATTCACAGAATTCAGAGCTCTTTGCCATATAACCATCTTCAAATTTTTAAAAAGCATAGTCACGGTTTCATTTAATAAAACAAACAAACAAACAAACCCTGCTTTTTACCATACGGATGAAACTCATGGTACCAGAAGTTGTATTGGCCTTTAAAACCATCATCTTAAAGGCCTGCTATTTATTCTAGCAATGCTGTCTTTGTTAGCCCTTTTTGTGGCCCCACTCTGTGTTCCTATGAGATATGTAGTAAATACTTAACTCCTGCAAAATATAAAATAAAGTCGTTATTTTATCTTATCAGGGATGAGAGAACTGAGGCTTGGAATAATAAAGTAATTCATTTAAGCTGTCACGTACAGTAAATACTAGCAAGAAGATTCATTCACGGGTTCAGGCTCCAAAGACAAGATTAGAAATTGTTATCCTTCTAGTAAGGAGAAAAACAAGTTCCTAAAAAACACGATGACTTAATGTATCTGAGAGCAAAGTCTTTAAGCACCTGATCTACCCAATTCCCGGCTGATGCTGTGACTGGCGGGTGTTGCAGCACCACCTAGTGGCACCATGGAGCGATAGCTCTAGGCGAATTTCTCTATTTAGCAACTAACTCCATTTTTCCGGGTGAGAGAGGTTAATCGCGGGCTTCCGATTGAAACTCAAACGACCAATACGTTTATCTGCTCTACCTCAAAAACTTTAGCTGAAGTGGAGGTAATAAAAGAAAAATGTGATTAATCCATAGAAACAAAAAAACTGGGGATGAATCTGTAGCGAACAAAAGACGTCGACAGCACGAGAAGACAGTAAGGGGACAGGAGGGGTGACTGACCCCACAAAACACAGGAGGTTAAGGCCAGTGTCCAGCAGAAGAGAGTGACCGATGGAAGTTGTCCTGTCTCGCTCTGAAGATCGCCTGAGGGGCTCAGAATGGAGGGCGTTGTATTCTGTGAACAGAAGTTGAGACTGGGGCTGGACTCAGAGTCTATGGGAGTCTCTTGGAGTCAGGGGGTTCACTCTCTGGATAGTTTGGGGCCCAGAGCGCTGATCTCAGGGTCAGCAGGCTCAGCACAGACTATGAGGACAAAGAGGGGGAGAAAAGGAAACCCCTTACACTGAACGGTGAGTCTTCGTCCTCTTTTTCACTCTCCATCCCCAAGCCAGCAGGGCACCGGTCCTCTGCAGGGCAGAGCGGACCCTGGGAGCGGAGCTGCGGGCCAGGGGCCTAAGTGGGGTTAAGCAGGCTGCAGGGTGCGCTGCTCACGCTCGCCAGCTGGGGGAGCTGTGGGCCAGGGTGTGCAGGTGGGGCAGGCCGCAGGCAGCACCTGGTGTCCAGGGCCCCTACTCAGGGTGGCTCAGATCTGTGGTGTGCAGTCTGCCCAGATCCAAAGGCAGTGGCTGTGCTGGATTTGGTGCCTCTTGGGGTCTCTCAGGTGGCAGCAGTAGCAGTGACGAAGTTGCCCAGACAGAGGGTAACAGGTGCCAAGGGCAATGGCATATGCTCAGCCCAGGTCCCACAGGAAATGCAGGACAGAGGGATCACTCAGGCTGTGGCAGTGGGCACCCAGCCACGGTCTGCTGCTCAGCCCAGGACCCAGCAGTGAGGTGGTGGGAGTGCACAGCACCTGCCCATGGGGTGCGTGTGAGTACCAAGATCCTCACTCTCCCCGCACTGGGCAAGGGAAAGGAGGAGACGTCAATCACAAATCGGACCCTGCTCTCCCACAACAAACTGAAAAACATTTGTTTCCTTCCTGACCATGAGTGATAGTACACAGTCATCTTCCATTCATTTAACAAAAATGGCACAAAATCCAGCCCCTCAACCAATTCCAGGGTTTCTCCAATAGTTGAGTGTGATGTCAACACACTAATATTTGGGGTCTTTATTCACCTCCCCTAGGTCCTCACTAAGACAATGATAAAAATATAACAAAAGACCAAACTGGCAATAACCCAAGTGTCTATCAACAGTCAAAGAAAAAAAGAAACTGTGATAGATTCATAAAATGGAATACTATACAACAAACAATATTAACTGACTATATAGATCGTTCATCAACATAATATTGATTGAAATATGCCAGAAACAAAAGAATACGTGTCATTTATTCCATTAATGTAAATTCAAAATAAGCTGAATTAATCAGTGGGTTTAGAAGTCAAGGTAATAGCTACATTTGGGTAGGAGACGTAGTTTATGTTACGTTGAGGAATCAGGCAAAGACAGCAAATTTTCTTTAACTTAGCCTATTTTGTTAATTTTAGGATGTTAATGATTATCATTCTCTCTAATGGACTGGATGAGATCCACACCCACTGAGGAAGGCAATCTACTTTACCTATTCTACAAATTTCAATGTTACTCACAGACACTGAGAATAAACATTTAGCCAAATATCTGGGCACCCAGTGGGCCAGTCGAGTTGACACAAAATTAAGTATCACCGTAATAAACATAGTAAAATCTCAATAACTAATGGATTAGCTGAATGATTTTATCTACTAGTTAAAGCTATTTTGATATCAAACCATCCCTAATTTTATTTTTTTCTGGCAAAGGATATTTATAAACTTATTAGTGTGAGAATAACATGTTAAGTCCAATGCAATGTAGCTTTTTGTGGTTGCCATATATACAAAAAAAATCTGTATGAAATGAATATTTGATTAGGGGTATGTTCTGCAGGATAAAGAAATTCCTTATAAGTCTTTGGTAATTTGACACCTGCCCACAGCTTCAACTTTATCTAGGACCACCTCTCCCATCACCCAGTCTCCTTTTGGTCACACTGTAAGCTTGGTAACTCCATACTGAATCCTTTATATGGTCTAATCACACCACCACCACCCCTTTGTTTAAACTGCCCAAACTTATGTGTTTACACAACTTATTATGTATTAAGTCTCTGTTCAGACTCACTTTATTTACTTCGCAGCTCCCATCTGCCCTCCAGCTGGCACGGCCTATCATGAAACACTGATCACATTTGTGTATACAGCTGTTTTTCCTGTTAAACTACAGTTACTAATGGGCTGGTACACGAATCTTAAATAGCTGTCTCATACAGTAGATACTAATACATACTTTAAGAACCAAAGATCTAACTCTGAAAATAGTACTGTCTTATTTAAAGGGTTCTAAATTTTCTCCACTTGGCATTCCTGATTTCCATATATTGTCATTACTATACTGCAAAGGGAGCATAAGAATCTGTAGAATTGCAAAGGAAAATGAATTAAAAATAGATGCATTATCCTGGTAAATATATGAACACCTTTTGGATTCATGACATTTTTATTCTCCTTTAAAACAAAAACATTATCTTCTAATTATTTTGTTTTTTGGGGGGGAACAGAATCTTACTATGTTGCCCTCAGTAGAGTCCCATGGCATCACAGCTCACAGCAACCTCTAACGCTTGGGCTTAAGTGATTCTCTTGCCTCAGCCTCCCAGTAGTTGGGACTACAGGCACCCACCAAAATGCCTGGCTATTTGTTTGTTGTAGTTGTCACTGTTGTTTAGCAGGCCCTGGCTGGGTTCAAAACTACCAGCCCTGGTACATGTGGCCAACGCCCCAACCACTGAGCTATGGACACAGAGCCTTAATCTTTTAATTTTGAAAATCTTACCAAGTTGGTGGTAATAGGAAATCATTTGTTTACATCTGTATACTCATTCATTCTCTAGGCCTTTATTGATTAACTACTATATGTGTGAGATGCTTGAATTTTTCAGATATTTTGACTTGGCCTAGGAGGGTGGATTTTCCTGTCTCTGGGTCTTGCGTCTACCAGCTGGTCTACAAGGATTGATGATGAGACATCGCGGGAGCCAGAGGCATGATTCTTTTGAGTCTGATCTGTGGACTTGTCCCTGAGTCCTTACTGTCCTTTTGGGGGCAACTTTTGTCTCTCTATGCAACTCTAGATCCTAGATTAGTTGCAGTCTATAAAAGGTTATCCTTAACCGGGATGGCCGCACTTCTACAGACTTTGCATCCTCACTCTTGTTGTCAGTCTGAAATGAAGGCTGTATTTGGTTGCTAGGACCACCTTAACAAAATGCATCCAAAGGACTTAATACGATAGTAATTTTACTCTTACCAATACACATTTAAAAAAACAATGCTTGCTTTAACTCTTTTATCCTTTAGTGCTTTTTGTCCTTTAACTTACATTTCTACCCCACTTCCCTTCCAAAATGTTATGATCGTGTATTTTACATTTGAAAGTCTTTTATTGCTCATATTTCTTTGGAATGAAAGTACATATACAGAAACTGAAATTTGATTTTCCATACAATAAAATTCTAAGAGTATTAATATTTTCTTCACTGTTGAGTTTTCATGATAATTGCTGATAACATATAATTGATCAATATTCTGCATGTAATTATAAATTTTTAAAATTTAGACATAAAAATGTATTGACATTATCTCTGTTAATGAAATTGATGCAGTTTTTTCCAATTAGTTCATATATCCAAGGATAAATATTATTTATGTATTTATTGGATGATATAGGATTCCCTATCAATTTAGCAACTTTATTCTCCTTCTTCTTTTTTTTTTTTGGCCAGGTCTGGGTTTGAACCCACCACCTCTGGTATATGGGACCAGCACCCTACTCCTTTGAGCCACAGGCACACTGTTATTCTTATTTTTCATTTCTTTTTTTTATTATTTTTTGAGAAAGAGTCTCCCTATATCACCGTTGGTAGAGTGAGATGGCATCACAGCTCACAGCAACCTCAAACTCTTGGGCTTAAGCAATTCTCTCACCTTGGCCTCCCAAATAGCTGAGACTACAGGTGCCTGCCACATGCCCAGCTTTTTGGGGGGTGGTGGTGGTGGTTGTAGTTGTCATGGTTGTTTGGCAGACCTGGGCTGGGTTCAAACCCACCAGCTCCAGTGTATGTGGCTGGTGTTCTAGCCACTGAGCTACAGACCCAAGCCCTTATTTTTCATTTTTAAAGAGTTAAGGACTAAGAACACATAAGTGGTTCAAGTGAAAGTAGTTTAAGTATATGGAAATGAATAAGTTTTACATAACAATGCCACTTAATTCTTTGTGCTTTTGAGTTACATGCCAAAAAAAAATCACAGTATAACATTATTAAATATAATTAACTTTAGTAATCTATAAGCTGACAACTCAGATCTCTTTCAACTCTGTGGAAAGCACAGAATTAGAAATCACTTGACTTGCAAAAGATTTTTTAAATCCAGTTTTGGAGTTTTTCACTTTCTCAACACTAATATCAACATTCCAATTGTTCCTTTATGCAATGGCTTTCATAAGATCAAGGGTGGATGGGATGGACATACTTCCTTTGGAAAGTGAGAGAAGGCCTATTTTAAGAGGGAAGTGGCTTTGAGCACCTGTTTATCACAAGCGAGTTCTCAAGCAGGCCAATTTTTAGAAAAATCACATATGAAGGTTAAAGATATGAAAATGGATTTACTTAAAACTACCCATGTCCACCTACCCCTTGGAAAACTTAGCATGTCTTCAAGTATACCTTAAGATGACCAGATTTTAACATTGGTAAAGCGGGACACCATTGGGGGGGAGGGGAGGGCGGTGGGGGAGGGGCTTGGGGGGGCAGGGCCTGACAACAGTGCAAACTTTGATAAGCAGTTCTTTATAATCAGTTCTCAAAAATTATTTGTTATTATTAAAGTTTAACATTATAAAATTAACAAAAATAAGGTAAAACTCATATCCTGGTGAAATAGCCACATGGCAGCCAAAAACCGGATATTCCCTTCCTGTTCTCCCACATTCCCTAGCTTGTCATGCATTCTTTCCAAAAACTGGGACTTTTTAAAAATGCTGCAGGATGCAGGACAAATTTTTAAAAATCAGGACTGTCCCAACAAAAGCGGGATGTCTGGTCACCTTAGTATACCTCTCCCAGTTTGCAGACCATGGACCTATATTAAGACTGGGAAATAGATGATGAAAAGAAAATGTCAGTCAAGAGATCTAGGAAGAAAACTAACATGACGGTGGGGAAATGAGAGCAAATGGCAAAACGTATCTACAATGTTTCTAGATGAATGGGGATGCCCTTAATCTAGGAAAGTAAACATGTTTTGAGTGCCTATGTTTTCTAGCTATGCTAGGTTTAAGGGATTTGTAAAAGATTCAACTGGACTTACTCAGAAGTGAAAT
>CAUYQV010046762.1:0-53412 GCA_963574575.1 Galagoides demidoff
CAGAGTATAAAAGTAAAAATTCAATCCCAAAACTACAAATGTTGGCATGGATGTGGAGAAAAGGGAACACTTCTACACTGCTGGTGGGACTGCAAGCTAGTACATTCCTTTTGGAAAGAAGGTTGGAGAACACTCAGGGAAATAAAAATTGACCTGCCATTGGATCCCACAGTTCCTCTACTAGGAATGTATCCAAAAGACCAAGAATTACTTAGCAAAAAAGATATTTGCACCAGATTATTCATAGAAGCTCAATTCATAATAGCCATGAAAGAAGCTCACGTGCCCCTCTACCCATGAATGGATTAATAAATTGTGGTATATGTATGCCATGGAATACTATGCAGCCTTAAAAAAGACGAAGCCTTTATCTCTTTTATGTTTACATGGAGGGATCTGGAACATATCCTCCTGAGTAAAGTGTCTCAAGAATAGAGGAAAAAGTATCCAATATACTCAGTACTCCTATGAAACCTACTTATATTTACTCACACATTCATGTAAAAAGTAGAACACAACTATAGCCCAAGATGATGGAGAGAAGTGGAGTGGGAGGGGAAGGGAGAGGTGAGGTTCAACAGAGGGAGGTAAAAGGAGGGATCACACCTATGGACATATGACAAGGGTACAAGTCAAATCTGTGAAATGTAGAACATAGATGTTTTGGCATAATAATCAAGTAAATGGGGTGAAAGCTATGTTGATTGGTTTAATGTAACCATGTTAGATTATATAAAAAAAATCAGCACATTGTACCCCACATATGCATGAATGTATTCATGATCTATGTGTATTTGACTTAATTAAAAAAAGGGAAAAGAAAAGAGAATTCAGTCTCTATGAAATGTTCAATGTATACTCAGGAAAATAGCTAATGGACCACCAAGGTTCAATGAACATTTTGGTTAATTGTCCAAAACTAGTTATCACATCTAGATTCATAAAAGATGTATTTTTTCTTCATAAATATGCTTTATATTTTAGAACTGGAAATTGAGATTTATTTCTATTATAGATGATAGTTATTAGAATTGTTAATAATAAAAACAATGAAATTTATATGAACAAAAACCAATATTAGTTGTGGGTACCTTACCTGCAATCCTGTTTCCTAAGTATAATATATGTAAATATATACAAATATTTTCTCATTATATCCCTAGAAAATAATGTCATCCCACTTTAGAGATGAGGTAAGTAGGATTTGTAAAGGAGAAGGTTGCTTACCCTAAATTGCAAAAGTAGAAAGTTCCTGACCTCAGACCTAGTTCTTAGATTGTCTGACACTATTGTGTTCTTACATATTACACCAGGCTGTCTGATTGCCTATCAACTTATTTATCTAAATTATTATCCATTCCTTTAACAAGTATTTACTATTTTTCAATTATGTGCCAATTTTGAGCCATATAATCAACATTAATATGTATTTGTCTAGTTATCAGCCCACTGATCTTACTCTCTGCCACCCATGGAGGTATGTACACTCCTCTTTTTAGTGTTATTCTGCTTGTTTATCACTCATTTTGGTTTTTGATACCAGCAAAACATGTTTTGCCTGGAGTCTTCATTGTATTTCTAGGATATGTGTATGCCTGATCCGGGAATAGGGGCATAGATTACATATTTTACTATTATACAGTCATTAGGTGAAGAATTATACAGCCCTTCCAAGAAAAGAAAAGTCCAAGGATGGAAAGTCAACTAAAGATGACAAATAAGATAAAAAGTTTTCTGCATGAAGCATCTGTGACTCCGCCTTTCCCATCACACTCATTATACAATCATTCCTTTGCCAGGGATCTTCAAACTATAGCCCACGGGCCACTTGTGGCCCACCAAGGATATTTATCTGGCCCGCCAGGTGTTTTTGCCGCTGCCTGTCCTGATTAGCAGCTGATTCATCCCAGGGCCCGCAGTCTGGCCCTCCACTGGTTTGAGGGACAGTGAACTGGCCCCCTGCTTAAAAAGTTTGAGGACCCCTGCAACTACTAAATACATACTGCATACTTGCTTGCTACTGTTTTCTGTAACTGAATGTAACTAAGTGGCTAACATACATGAATCACTGAAAATGATATTCCAAGAAAATTTATCTGTGAACAAAAATTTTCTCAGTGTGAAAGCTGAACTTCATCACATAAAAAATACAAACCACAATACAGATCTCAGATAAGTGGTATGACCTAGTGACTTTGCCACTAACCCAACAATAGATATCCACATAGAGGGTTGCTTTTTTCAGCCCTCAGTTTAGGTGTATTCTCAGAGTGTCAAGGCATCTGCATGGTCCAATCCATATCTATTAATTTCCTATAAATCCCACCCCCCACTAAGCTCCAGATAGGGAGAAGGGAAATCAGAGGAGAGTGTTTAATGACCCTTCTTTAAATACGGTATAAATAACAAATACCACTTGCTGCTCTTCTTTGAAGAATTAAAATTGATTTTCTTTTTCTGGATGAGAGATGATCTGGCTTGGGTGAGCACGCAATGGTTCCTATCACAAATGATGCTGCAAAATTTGCTCGGAAGAAAACAAAATATGACTGCAGCTGAGAAACTTTTTCAAGCATTGAACTAAGTTCAAGCCACGAAAGGAGGCAGCCATCTGAACAACAGATTATGTTGGAAGAATTTGCCTAGTGTACCCAAGAAAGTTCTTCCAAAACCCTTTGTTTCTGAGGCTACACTTTAGAACTACATAAGGCAAAATTTACCGTGCTGCCTGAGGTCTATGGTGAAGAAAACCTAGTTTACCATCAGTAGCCTGGCTCTTCCATAGAAAATGAAGCCCTTTCTCCTACTCTCCCTAGCTTTGGGGACATATACTAAAAATTACTAGTTTAGACGTGTACTTATCAATGGGAACAAAATAAATGGTTAAAAAGAGTACTGTTGACCCAAAGACTTTGGTTTTGCAAAAGCACCTTTTAAAATGGACTAAGAAATAGAGTGACTATTTCTTCCAAGGAGAGTGATTGCCCAGGAGACCTCCCGTATCAACAACAGTTTTTTCAAATTAACTTATCTATGTCCATTTTATTTATTACCCCCATGTCCCCAAAATCCAAAATTGTACGTGGAGTTAAAAATGGTAGCATGTTTAGCAGTGGGCACTTGATGAAGATTTAGATTGTCCTTCTAATACTTTTCCAATTTTCTTTTACATAGCTTTAATTCCACTGGCAAATGAAAGCAAGTAGCATCATGTTGTTACCTGCAAAGTGCAACCACACATTGTGCTCTGTGCTTTCAGGGAAGGCTTTTATCACTCAGTACAAATACATTTTAATTGTTCCCTGAACAAAGACATCCCAACTAAGCCCTTTGTTTTGGTGTGCACTGTTGTTTTCCTGAATTCCTGGCAAACAGCACACCCACCTGGCACTGAAGAAAAACTACATGACACAACAAGGAGCTTGCAGGGCCTCAAAACTGAGTTGCATTCCCTACCTTATCACTGCATTTCTGCAGCTCATCGTCTGCAAATGACAAATTACATTTCTCCCTACCAGACCAAGAAACAAGAATATCCAAATGTTCCTCACTATCCCACTTTTGTGTTACTTATTATCTTCTTAGTTTTTCTTCCTTTTCAATAATAGGAATGACTTTAAAGGCCAGTGCATTCAATTACATCATTTTTCAGATGAGAAAATTGAGTCTCAGAAAATCTCCTTGAGTTTAAAAAGCTAGAAAGTGGCAAAAGAAAGACAGAATCAGAAACCAAGGTCCCACTTACCTACTGTCAATTTTAATCGCAAAGAATTGAAGGGGGGTTGGAGCTACTTCCTCCTCAAGCTATGTTAAAGTCAGTAATATCTTAATGAAAACCCAGTCAGTTGATCCTGTAAGAGGCACTGTAGAAATGTAGGGGTAATAGCAAGAAAAGACAGACTCCTGTAGACGTATGTAAAGGAGACTCTTTAATCATCAAATTAGATATTACTCTCAAATAATTTCCCCCATAAAAGCCATAGAGTATTAAAGATGCAAGTGACCCTTCATATTTTTAATGACTATAAATATAAGACTAAAGTCACTAAAATAAATTTCTCTTGAATTACATTTCCACTAAAATCCAACAGTCTCCCATACATATTCTTATACTCTAGATAAATTTACTTTTCAACTTTTGCTAAATAGTCATCTCTTACTTGAAAAAAAACTTTGTACTGATCCTTATTTTTATATATGCACACACAGGATATGTATACACATACACCATTGGTGATAGACTCATTTTGTGTCAGAAATCTAAAATGGGCTCAGTGCCTGCAGCACAATTTTATGGTGCTAGCCACATACACCGAGGCTAGTGCGTTCTACCCGACCAGGGCCTGCTAAAAACAATGATGACACCTGCAACAAAAAATAGCCAGGCATTGTGGTGGGTGCCTATAGTCCCAGCTACTTGGGAGGCTGAGGCAAGAGAATCGCTCAAGCTCAAGAGTTTGAGGTTGCTTTGAGCTGCTGTGATGCCGCAGCACTCTACCCAGGGCGACATGGTGAGACTCTGTCTCAAATAAATAAATAAATAAATAAACCTTAAAAAAAAAAAAAAGATCTAAAATGGTATCAATTTTAACACATACACACACACACCCCCACATGGAAATAAAAAGCACATTGAGATTGTGAGCCATGAAGGAAAAGGGCAAAGTTAGGCTACATACATGGTGACTATGATTCAGTCCGTCTGAACATTCATACCCTATCTTTACACCAACAAGTGATCTTCCCACAACTGGAAAATCAGTCCATCCTTCCTCCAAAAACATTCTAATGCAAGAGAAGACATTCATAATTTTTTGAAAAGGAAATACAGGAGCGATTCAAAGGGAGAGTTTTAGTATTTTATAAAGTGAAACTAGTAAAAACCTATCAGGAAGTGGTGGCGTAAATATGACAGAGTCTGCTCTATTTATCCACAGTATTTATTCTTTCCCTGAAGTCCATATCCCTATGCTCACTGTTTCAACTTTAATTTAGACTGCTTCACATCTCCTCAAAACAGACTTTCATCCAAAGATCAAAGTTAATGTTTATTATTGACTGTCCTCTTATTTAATCATCATGGATAGGACAGTGCCAGAAATATTTACTAGTCAACATTTCCAATGAATTTTAATTCTTTAGCAGGTCTTTCTACTATATGGGTTAGGATAGGATTCCTTTATCCTGTTCTGTTTTTGTTTTTTTTTTTTAATTTTCCTATCCCATGACATATTAAAAGATCACCCCTCATAGCAGCCTACGACAGGCTCATATCCATTGTGAACATCCAAGAAACTCTGGGCAACAATAAAAATTAAGTGAGTAGGCAGAAATCTATTGCAAAGATCAAGGTCAATCTGTATTCTTCACACATTTTTGTCTAAGTTCTTTGGTTGATGTTCAAGAATAAAAAAAATAAACAAAAAGGACAGGAAGAGAAAAGGTTTCTTAATATTTTCAAGTTTTTCAAGAATAAGTTGTTCTGCTTTTCTGTAGTTTGAAAATATGTCATTTTGTGAGATTGATCCAATGCTAGGATAAAGAATATGTTCTGAAAATCTCTTTTAGAAAGATTTATAATATTAACCTCAGGCTATTTTAAGTCCCCGTCGATCTTTATGAAAACAGCCAAGAGATCCATTTGTTTTCTGAACAGTAGAAAGTCTTTGTTACCTTTTGTCAACCATGATTGAACAAATGACTCTGGGTCAAAGCGATTCAGTTGTGACGTGCCTTGGGTCCTGCCAGTCCCCTGGAATACAGACTCACAAAGCCGTCACTTTGGACCTGAGCTGCCCACTGCAGCCAGGGGCTAAGTAGTCCTACTCAATTTTTTTCTGAGACTAACACCATTATAGACCATCTTAAGTCCAGGATTAATAGGAACCAGTGCAGTGGTTACATGTCAACACACGGCCAGCAGAGCTGGTCAAAACCTGTACATTCTGTCAAATGACTCAGTGCAGTCTTTTTTTTTTTTTTTATCAGTGCAGTTCTTCATTGATGTTCTTCTTCTATGAAATTGAATAACCGTGTGATAATTTTAGTAAAACATTTAATTTCTTGATTGATTCTATTCTCCTAAAAGTGCTAGATACCTATCCAAGACGTTGAGCTAGGGTGACAGGGACTCTGCTTAGCTCACAGGAAGTTAGAATATATTACTTACAGTTCCAACTCTGTAATCACACTCTACTGGAGTTATTTATACCATCACCACTGCTAAATAATTTTTCCTGCCAGACTTTACCGCCTATTACAGCATTCTTCTTTACTTGAACAAGCATGATACGCTTTAAAAAAATCATTAATGGGCCACATTTACATCATGACAATCCACTTCTTCTTGCCACTTTTTCTACACATTGCCTCCTTTATTTCTGCTTCCACCACTCACCTGTGTTCATTCACATACTCATTCATGCCATTCACACACAAGCACCCCACTGTCTTTTGAGTCCAGCAGTCTAGCATGTATTAGATCGATCATTTTGAACCTGATATTTCTTTACCTGCCTGGATTTTATCTTCATTTGACTCCAATAGCTAAGGTGTCAATATGAGTTGGCACAAAGCCCACCTAATATAGGTCAATGAAAAAATAATTTTTTTCCATAGGTGATTAGTTTATTTATTATGTTAAGTCTATTTGTATTGGAACTTGGGTTCAGGAAGTTTGCAATCTTATTTTGGCATTTCCTTCTGTGCCCCTGAGTATGTTATCACTGAATGTGTTGGCCACTTTTGATTGTCAGCTCCCAGAGAGCAAGAAATTTGTCCACTTATCATGCTCTATAGAGAATCATACACGTATCAGTACTTAACATGTCTTTTCTTCTGTTGCTTCTAAGGATAATAATAGTGTTCTTCCCCAGCATTCTTTAAGCCCTTACAAAGCACATTAATTATTTATACATGGACTCAGGGAGAAAAGTATCATTATTGACCTTTAAGAGATGAGAGAAATGAAATATCATGTATTGGGGTAAATTGTCCAAAGCTTTGCATTATATGAGCGACAAAATCAAAGAAAAAGAATCTTGGTTCTCATTTTCTTCCTTTTCTTAAGATTTCCACTTGAATTCAATTCAATTTAACAACTGAATCTCTATGCAAGGTATTGTGTTCGGTGCTTTGGAGGGAATGAAAAAATATGGTCTAATCTCTTACCTCAAGGAAGAAAAAGTAGAAGACAAGATACACAGATAAACAACAATTAGCGATTTATTTCAACTTAGGGTGGATTCAGGCAAAAGTACTACATAAAATATATGGTGTTAGGATATGAGGGATACAAATATAAATAGGAACTCAAAATGCAACAAAATGGTAGGAAAACTGGAAGATTTATTATCTGTGATAATGTCTTTTAAATGCTAAATAGAAAACATAGAACATAACTATATTCTCTTTAGAGGAAGATAGTTCTCTGAAAAGTCTTTGTAGATCGGGAAGCAATGGTGGATTTTGAATCACATTATAGAAGAAAAATGAAGATAAGTACTTGGGGAAGGGGTGTCAAATGTACAGGGAGAAGACTTGTTAAGAAGTGATTGCAATGTCAAGGTGAGAATGATGAGGGTCTAAATTACAGGAGTAGTAATGGGATTAGAGAAAAGGGAATGAATTGGACATATAATTCAGGGGTAAATAAATGTGAAGAGGAATAAGAGAACTAATAGTCATCAAAAATTTCCTGAAGACAGTGGTTAATTGCCAAGTTAATTGTGCTACCTAAGGTCAAGAAGAGAATAGAATTGTTGGGGAAGGTTTCAGAATGAAGTCAGACTTGAGCTAGATTTTGAATGATATATGAGGGCAGAGGAATGGAAATTTTTATGACCTCTCTAAGTACTTCCTCAGCACACAACTGAAGTGAGCTCTTCCATTTTCACTGAACCATTGACTTCTTATGACCTAAATGATTTGCTGATTACCTTCAAATTTAATTTTCTTTTAAAAACGTGTTTCCAAGGACCTCCATTTCTTGATGACTTGAGGTTTTGTTTTTATATCTTTTTGTACTCAACAATTCTCTGAAGGAATTGACCCACTTCCAATATTAAAATGCCTCCTTAAATTGGATACACAGTGGTGAGTACTATGTGCCCTAAGAGAGACATTGGGATGCTAACAGGGGAAGGGGATAGATGGGTGAAGTAGTGACACAGCCACTAAAAACTTGTAGTAACTACTTCTTCTTTCACGTGTTATAAGATTAAGATAGAAAAAAAAATAAATTGTATTTCAATAAACTAGTTACAACCATGAAGAAACCCAAAATAACATAATTCAACTTTCATCCACTCAAAATAATATAAAACATGTATTTATAGATTTAAGAAACCATGATCAGGAATTATATACTGAAATCTAAAAGAAAGAAAAAAAAACAGAAGAAAAAAAGTAAATATAGAGATCTCTTGTGATTGGAAGGTTAAATGATAAAGATGACAATACACAACAAATTAATATATACGTCTACTATAATCTCTATCAAAATCTAAGCATGATTTTTCAAGTGGATAAGCTTACTATAAAAAAAAGGTAAATGTGGCTCAGTGCCTGTAGCTCAGTGGCTAGGACACCAGCCACATATACCGAAGCTGACGGGTTTGAATCCAGCCCAGGCCTGCCAAACAACAATGACAACTACAAACAAAAATAGCTGGGCATTGTGGCAGGTGCCTGTAGTTCCAACTACTTGGGAGGCTGAGGCAAGAGGATCACTTGAGCCCAGGAGTTGAAGGTTGCTATGAGCTGTGATGCCATAGCACTCTACTCAGGGTGACATAGCTTGAGACTCTGTCTAAAAAAAAAAAAAAAAAAAAGTAAAGGACTTAGAGTCACTAAAGCAATACACTACAAGTATAGTATTTCTTGAAAAAGGATATCAATGAAAGAGAATAAAGAATTCACAAATATATATACCCACATAAAACTCACCAACTAATTAACTAATTTTTGTCAAAGATACAAAAGCAGTGCTATAGAGGAAAAATATTTTTTCTCAATAAATGGAGTTAGGCCAAACAGATACTCAGATACAGAAATAATAAATAAATAAACAAATATAATGAATGAATCTCAACATATACATCACACATTATACCAAATTTAATGCAAAATAAATTAAATTCATGTTTTTAAATGTAAATATAAAGCTAAAAATTTTTAGGAGAAATAATAGGAAAAATCTTTGGGGCTCAGAGCTAAGTAAAGAGTACTTAGACATTACACAAAAGCATAGTCAATTAAAAAACACAAAGTGGAACTTTATAAATATTGAATGTCTGTTCTAACAAAACCATCATGAAAAACATGAAAAGGCAATGGATAGACTCATAGCAATATTTAAAAATTGCATATCTGACAGATAACTCATATCGAGACTGTGTAGAAAACTCTCAAAATGCAATAGTAAAAATCAATATTAAAAACAATTCAATTGGAAAATGACAGTTATTTGTCAAAGAGGATATACATGTAGTAAATAATCACATGCTAAGCTGGTCAACTTTATTAGCCTTAGAAAATCACAAAGAGATATCATTATGCAACCTACTAAGATAACTAATTTTCTTTTTAAACGACAACTCACAATACTAGTGAGGATGTGAAAAACTAGATTTTTATAAGTTGCTTATGGTAATGAACATTGGTGCAATCACTCTGAAAAGTAGTTTGGCAGATTCACACTGTGCCTATGTTTACTATATGATTCAGCAATTGCACTTCTGGACATTATCCCAGAGAAATTAATGGTTATATCCACTCAAAAACCTGTTTATGAATGCTCATAACTGCTTAATTTGTAATAGTTAAAAATTGAAAACAACCCAAGTGTCAAGGAGAGGAATGATCAAAAAAAAAAAGAAAGAAAGGAAAAGAAAAGAAAAGAAACTGTGTCAATGCCACATCATGGAAAAAGGCTCAACAATAAAAGAAACAGATTATTCATACATACAACAAATAGAATGTGTTTTATAAAAATTATATGGAGTGGAGAAAAAAGCCAATCTCAAAAAGTTGATGGTTGGTTGTAATGTTTACATTAATCTGCTTATGTTAGTTTTTTTAATTTCTGTGTATAAAACCACATGTACACACACAAATCAGCACATGTAAAACTTGTTGAAATTTGAATGAAGGATGCAGGTTATAATAATATCAATTTATTGGTATTGAATATAAGCATGTAAGGGGTTCCTTTTGGGTGACTAGTACCTCTCTGTACTATTTTATAACTTGTTATAAATTTATCATTATTTTATCTCTATAACTGGCAAAAACAGTTAGTATAATGTTAATGGAAGAAGCAAGAGTAGACATTTTTCCATTGATTCCAATCTCTGGCTAAAATTTTTTTTATCATTAAGTTTTAATATCTATAGGTTTTTCATACCCTTTATCAGTTGAAGATGTTACCTTTCAAAAGCTTTTGAGAATGTTTGATGATAAACAGGTATTTGATTTTTTTCAAATGCTTTCCTATGAAAGTGATAAAGTGCTTCCTTGCCTCTTTTATATTAATATGATATACTACATCAGTTGATTTTAAAATATCAAGCCAACCTTGCATTCCTGGTGTTTATAAATCACATTTGGTCATGTAGACATGTTATATATAGATCATGGTATATATATTTATTTTATATACTTCTTAATATTTTGTTAAAGTCTTTAGTGCCTCTATTCTTCAGTAATGATTGTTTTTTGTTTGTTTGTTTGGTTGTTTGGTTTTTGTTTTTTCAGACAGAGTCTCACTCTATTACCCAGGCTATATCACCCTGGCATCATAGTTCACAGCAAACTCAAACTCTTAGCCTTAAGAAGTCCTCTTGCCTCAGCCTCCAAAATAGCTGGAATTACAGGTGTTACCAACAGCACCCAGTTTGGTTTTCTATTTTTAGTAGAGATAGGGTCTCTCTCTTGCTCAGGCTAGTCTCAAACTACTGAGCTCCATGGACTCATGAGCTTTGGCCTCCCAGAGTGCTAGAATTACAGATGTGAGCCACTGTTCCTGGACTTTTTTTTTGTTTTGTTTTTATATGGCTTTTCTTCATAGTAAAACAGGCTTTTTAGAATGTGTTGAACATTTTCCACAATTCTGTATTTTCTGAATGAGTTTGTGAGAGAGGGATATTATTTCTTACTTAAATGTTTGATACAACTTACCACAGTATTTTTGGTTTGGGCTTTTCTCTGTGGCAAAATATTTAATTTGCAGTTTAATTTCTTTGTTAAATATCTATTCAGATTCTCTATTCCTTGTAGAGTCATTGTTATAATCTGTGTTTCATCAGGCCTTACCACCCTGAATGTGCCTGAGATTGTCTATAATCTGTGTCTTTAGGAAATTGTTAATTTCACTCATTGTTGAATTTGTTACTGTGACATTATTCATGTCACATCCTCAAAACTTTTTATTAATTTCTGTAAAATCCTTAGTAATATCCTCTGTGTAATTTATGCCTTTTATCTCTCTTTTTAAATCCTTATTTTCATTGATCTTTAATAATTGCAATATTTGTAATAATACTTGTGATTATTATCTGTAATAACTATGCATGTTTATGGAATAGAAAATGATTTAGATACATATATACAATGTATAATTATCAAAGCAGTTTGTATGTCTATCACCTTAAACATTTATCATTTCTTTGTGCTGTGAAAATTTTAAATTCTTCTTTCACAACTGCTAAGATGTGGAATCAGCTCCAGTGTCATCGGTTCATGAGTAGATTAATAAAATGTCATGCATACATACCATGAGTTCTACCCAGCCATTTCAAAAAATGAATTATTTCCTTTTGTAACAATCTGGATAAAATTGGAGATTGTTCTCCTTAGTGAAGTATTGCAACAATGGAAGAACAAACACCATATGTGCTCAGTATTAAATTGAAACTAAGTAAACAGGTCTCCTGTGAACAGTTGGAAGGAAAACTCAATGGAAATCAAGCAAGTGGGAAGGTGAAGGAGGAGATGGCTGAAGTCATACCTAACATGTGCAATGATGGGTCTTCTTATATCTTTGTCCCAAGCAGTACAAAAACAGTCCAAGCACAGTGGCTCACACCATGTAACCAAAATATTTGTATGCCTGTAATACTATGAAATCGATAAATAATAAAAACTTTTCTTCTTGCTTTTTGAAAATGTTCACTAAATTCTTGTTAGCCATATTCACCACATAGTGCTATAGAACACTAAAATGTCTTCCTCCTATTTAGATGCAATATTATATCCGCTAAGCAACCTCTCCTTATTCTCCCTTCCCCATCCTAACTCTTTTCAGCTTCTAATAACCACTATTTTACTCTTTACTTCTCTGCAGTCTATTACATGCTGCTTTTATTATTTTGTGCCTGATTTTTTCACTTAACATAATGGTCTCCAGTCTCATCCATGTTCCTATGAATGACAGAATTTCATTCTTTGCATAACTGAATAGCATCCCTTGTATCCTGTGTGTTCACACACACACACACACAGACACACACACACACACATACACTTTGCATTCTCATTATTCATTTATATGTTGACAGACATTTAGGTTGACTCCCTATCTTTGCCAATGTGAACCAAGCTGTAATAAACATGAGGGTGCATCTCTTCCACACATTGGTTTTGTTTCCTTTGGATAAATACTCAGAAATGGAATTACTGAGTCATATGGTAGTTCTATTTTTAATTTTCCATAATGGCTATACGAATTTACTTCCCCACTGACAGTGTATAAGAGTTCCTTTTTGCCCCACCCTCACCAAGATTTGTTAGTTTCTGCATTGCTGATGATAGCCATTCTAATTGGGAAACAATAGTATCTCACTGTAACTTTTATATGCATTTTGCTAGTAACTAATGATATTTAGCATTTTTTCGTATACTTGGACATTTGTCTTCTTTTAAGAAATGTCTATTCAGATCATTTAAATCTTATTCAAATAACAATTAGGTTGTTTGTTATTTTCTTGTTGAGTTCTTTGTATCCTTGTGTATTCTGGGTATCAATATCTTGTCAGATGAATAGTTTGCAAATATTTTCTGCAGTTATACAGATTGTTTCTTCATTCTGTTAATTATTTCTTTTACTGTGTAAAAACTTTTTTTTTAGACATAATCTCACTCTTTAACCCTGGGTAGAGTGCTGTGGTGTTACCTCACAGCAACCTCAAACTCTTGGGCTCAAGGGGTCCTCTTTCCTCAGCCTCCCAAGTAGCTGGGACTAAGGTGCCAGCACAATGCCCTGCTTTTTTTTTGTTGTTGTTGCTATTTTAGCTGGCCAGGATTGGGTTCGAACCCATCACCCTTGGTGTATGGGGCCAGTGTCCTACCCACTGAGGCATAGGTGCCACCCAGTTTTATAGTTCCAAATCTTACTTTCAGTCCCACCCATTTTTTATTCTTCTGTATCTGCATATCCAGTGTTCCAAGCACCATTTATTCAAAGCAATATCCTTTCTCCAAAATATATTGTTGGTATCTTCATCAACCATCAGATGGCTGTAGATATGCAGATTTATTTTGGAGTTCTCTATTCTGTTCCATTGATCTCTATGTCTGTTTTACACCAATATCATACTGTTTTGATTGCTATAGCCTTGCACTGTCTCTTGAAGATAAAAAGTGTGATGCCTTCACTTTGTTCTCTTTCCTCAGTATTGCTTTGATTATTCAAGGTCTTTTATGGTTCCACATAAATTTAGAATTTTTTTTTCTATTTATGTGTCATTGGTATTTTGATAGACATTGCATTGAATCTATAGATTGTTTTGGGTAGTATTACTATTTTAACAATATCATTTCTTCAAGTTCCTGAGCATAGGGTATCTTTCTACTTTCTTTGGGAAAAAAAAAATCCTCTTCAATTTCTTTCATGTGTGTTGTATTGGTTAGATTCATTCCAAGTATTTTATTTATTCATTCATTAATTCATTCATTTTAATAGCTATTGTGAATGGGACTGCTTTCTAATTTATTTTTCAGCTAGTTTATTATTGGTGTACAGAAATGCTACTGAGTTCTGTATGTTGATAGTGTATCCTGCAACTTTTCACAGTATCTTTACCAATTCTAACAGTTTCTATTTATAGATTTCTCCTCTGGACTTTATTATTTTCTACTTTCTGCTTTCTTTGGGTTTAATTTATTTTTCTATTTTAGTATAATAACCAGAAATCGTCTGTAAGTGATTTGAAAACTTTATTTTTTCCATTAAAGACCTTTAGACTTCTAAATTTTCTTTTATGGATCGATTTTCCTGCATTTCATAAATTCTACTATAATTTAATTTCATATATACTGATTACAAAATATTTTCTATTTCCCTTGTGATTTTTTTATTTCAAATTTATAGGTATAGTATTTATTTTTCCCAATATTTAGGACATTTTTAATTTCTTTTTGTTGTTGATGTTTAATTTTATTTTATTGCAGTAGAAGAATACATTGGCATGATTTCAAGTCATAACATAATATATGTTATGCTTTTATTTGGTGATAATCAAATAATCATAGAATATAAGTTTTCTATAGCCTTGCTATAGAAATTTATTCTATCAATTTTGGAAAAAAGTATTGGATTCTTTGAATATTTTTTAATGCTGTATTTTTCTTTTTCAACTCTGTGTTTTTTTCATATATGTATATTGGAGTATTTTCATAGTTATGTTCATTTATAATTGTTGTATCTTCCAGATGTATTCATACTTTCATCATCATGAATGTCCCTGTTTGTAGTTATCATTTCTGTGTTTTAATCGTATAAAGTCCTAAATATAATTACTGATGTTTATGCATTCTACAAAGAGTTAATAAAACAAAAAATATCGTGATATATTTATTTGATAAATATTTGTTTATGACTTATGGTATGACAGGAGCAATTCTAGCTGCTGGATTATTAAAATTAAGTATTATTCAATATCAGTCGTTTTTGCTGGTATCGTACTCTTTATTTATATTTTATATATTTTTTATATTTATTTGTTTACTTTGATGAGTATTTCTATTAATATTGTTTAAAATTGTTAAGAGTTTATAAGATTATAATTTCTTAGCAAGAAAAATATCTATTGTTTGGCTTGAGACTACTTGTTTTTTAACGTATGACATGGCAAAAACTAACTTATTAATCATAACCAATATCTCAAAAACTCTTATTTTATTGAAATAGTATGTTCACTGGCTACAATAAAACTGTACTCCCTTGCCTGCCTTATAACTAAGCGTGGCCATGTGACAAAGTTCTGACTAATGAGATGTAATTAGAAGCTATGAGCTCCAACTGTGCTCCTTTAAAATTTAGGCAGAGCTCACTATTTCCTGTTTTTCCTTTTTCTGGCTAAAAGATGAATGTGAAGGCCGGGAGATCATCAATTATCTTGTGAGACTTTGAAAATAGAAAAATACAGGTGGTAAAAATTGTAAGGCACAGAAGTATAAAAAGCTTGAGGCCAGGTGGATGGCTCATGCCCATAAAGCTAGCACTCTGGGAGACTGAGGTGGGAGAAATGCTTGATGTCTGAAGTTCAACACTAGCTTCATCAAGAGCAAGACTTCATGTCTAAAAAAAATAGAACAGTTAGCCAGGCATGGAGATAAGTGCCTGTAGTTCCTACCACCAAGGAGATTGAGGCAGGAGCATGGCTTAAGCCCAAGAATCTAAGGGCACAGTGAAGCACAATGATGGTACCACACTCTGGCCAGGAAGAAAAAAGAAGACTCTGTCTCAAAAAACAAAAACAAAGTAAAGTATAAAAAGCTTGGATCCATAGTGAATTCCTGCTGAAAAAGAAAAAGAACCCACCCCTTTATTTTACTTCGATTTAAAATTTTTTTTCTATGCACCCAAATGCAATTTCTAAATGATACAAATGAGGATTATGATGTTTTTGGTGACAAATGAGCTTTTACACATCCACCCAGTTGACACACAGTAAAGAAACAATAGCAAATTGGACCTGAGCTCCTTCAGGTTCTGAAGCCATTCACACTAGTGCAACATATACATGTATTTCTCTCCCCAAAACTCTTTCTTGCCAGTTGAGCCCAAAACAGATTTTGACATACCTGTAGAAAACTCATCTTTTCTTACCATTTAAAGGCTGTGTATGTTGAGACCCTAAAGAGTGAATAAGAACCATGGCCCTGTAGAGGGTTGCCTGAGAAGGTCACCTTTCCCAAAGTATTGTGCATAAAATGCAGACTTATAAAGGAACATACTCACTTTCCAAAATATATTTTTTCTTAGAAATGCTGACCTTCAGTCTTTGTTGAGCACCAATTTTCCCTGAATATCTGCTATTGCCAATTCACTGCATTCAGACAGTGATTCCTATGACCTTAAAACAGCCTTTACTGTCCTGGAACTGCTGGCTACTCAGCAGATACTGAGTTTGCCCTCATCTCTAGATGCTCCAGTGATGCCACATCTGCAAATTCAGCTAGCTCCCGCTGATTTTCTGTCTTTTTCTTTTTTTCTTCTTCTTTTTTTTTTTTTGGCCTTTTTTTCTTTTTTGGCTGGCTGAATGCATGACCAAGTTAAGTTTCCCCATAAAGGTCTCAAAAATGACTAATTCTTTAAATCTATTTGAACCCATCCTTAACTGCTAATTGACCTCTGCACACAATGAGTCTGGAAATGTGCACTGAGGTGTCACCTCCTCCCAACAGCACAGAGAATCAGCCTTTTACCAGTCACTGCTAACACGTATAATCATATATAACTGTTTCAATGCCTAGTTGTTTGGGACATTTGAATGATATGCTCCCTCTTATCTTCCTAATTGCCATCTCAACTTGATACCCCCACCCCTCAAAAGAGACAACTGAATAAAAGTTAACTACTACCTTGGCAGGTAAAAAACTTGATTAGTTCTGAGAGAAGCAGGGGAGTACTGTTGACATTTCTTACTTCCCGTTCTTGCATGGCAATAAGGCATAAGGACTGATTTATCAAAGAGAGTGTGCCCATCAAGCATGAGCAAGACAGAGGGAGAAAGTTCACCCTGCACAAAATGAGCTGCTAATTTCTTTCCATTTCACTGACAATGTGCTCTATGAGTTCACAGCAGCTGGGATGAGAACAATGGATTTTCCCAACCTGTGCTCCATTTAACTTCCGCAACTCTACAAGGTCAAACAGAAAGAGGGAGAGAAAAAAAAAGCTTTCCTTTCTGTTCCTCTCTCTCTCTCTCTCTAGTGGGACATTAAAAAAAACCTAGGAAATTTAGAGACTATCTGAAAAGCATACTTAATTTCTTTAAAGAAATTCCTGTTTCCTTTGCTTTTTTGGCAAAGGCTTGAATGTCATTTCTACCATCAAAATCGCACAAATGATAGAGCTTGTGATTTGCTCTTTGGAGTATGTATGTTGGGGGAAGGTAAGCATAAGCACTTGCATTTGAAGAGAGGTATGCTGTACTGTTGTGTAAATCCTCACTGTACAATGACTCTACTGCCACTGATGTGTAAAATTAAAAACTTATTATTCTTACTATTTAGCAATTATCCATGTGCACCAGAGAAACCTACTAACTTATTAGTCAGTATGATTTCCTATAACCCATATCCTCAGAATGGTAGGCTCCTTTGAGATAGAGACTTTCTTTCATTTTCTTTTCTTTTCTTTGCCTTTTTTTTTTTTTTTTTTTTTGTGATTGATGTACCAACTCCCCTCTGATCTGCTTCACAAAACTTAGATCTCAGTTAACACTGGCCTATGGCAATAACTAGGCATCTGAGCTCTTATTCACCAAGAACATCTTGCCAGATTTGTAGTTTAGGAATTACCTTGTAGGAATCATGGCCACCATACCACATATAGCATCAGATTCTGGGAAAATTAAGGTTAAGAACCTACTTATACAAATGCAGTCATTCATCTAATACTGGAAGTCTATCACTCTTTACTGTATTTAATATTTTAGGTTCACGATCAGAAGACAAAATGAATCTGATGTTTTGAATTCAAAAAGAATAATTATAGTGATGATTTAAAAAATGTAATTTTCTGTTCAAAAAACCAAAAGCTTTTTAATGGGAATATACTGTATGGTTTTCTTTTTCTTCCACTATGCATTCTGGTTTATTCAATAGAAAATAAGTTGGCTCCACGCCTGTGGCTCAAGTGGCTAAGGCGCCAGCCACATACACCTAAGGTGGCGGGTTCGAATCCAGCCCGGGCCCGCCAAACAACAATGTTGGCTACCAAAAAATAGCCAGCTGTTGTGGCAGGCACCCTGAAGTCTCAGCTACTTGGAAGGTGGAGGCAGGAGACTCACTTGAGCCCAGGAGTTGGAGGTTGCTGTGAGCCGTGATGCCAAGGCATTCTACCCAGGGTGATAGCTTGAGGCTCTGTCTCAAAAAAAAAAACAAAGAAAAGAAAAGAAAACAAAAGAAAAGAAAAGAAAAAAAAAAGAAAAAGAAAATAAAGTTAAGGGGGGAGCATAAAATTTGAATTAATTTTCTAATAAGGTTGCTTTTCTACCATTTAACTTTGTAATGCCATACTATAAAATAACTATTTTAAAAAATATATCGTGTTTTAGCTGTACCCATTTCTCTGTATTTATATTCTGATTTCCTTCCTCATTTCTCTCCTCTGTTCCAAGCATGCTGAATGACTTGCAGGTCTCTATCTGTCATTTTCTTTGTAGACTGACTTATGTTAAAATCCCATTTGGACTGAAGCATAGATTTGAGGCTTCTGTGCTTTAAGCTCTAGGGTAAATGTGTCTTGGTCTGTCTTCGTAGCTCATTGGAGAGGTATAGATTAGCCTTCTTCGGACTCTTCACTTTATCTCTGTGCATCTCTCATCACAGGCTGGATGTGCTACATGGCAGGGGTCTCTCACATTTTAGGGGCAAGAAGAGACCATGTAAGACCCATCATTACATGCCTAGGACTTAGGATAATTCCTAGTACAGAGCATGGAGTCAAAATGTTTGTCAAGTGCCTGAGTGTAGACCTTGGATCTAGCTGCATTTCTCATGCCAGACATTGCTCATTAAAAAATTTTCTTTCAGAGAGGGATATTGCCCATTTAACAGAAACACTTCCCTTTGACCTGGTGCCGTGGTTCACACCAGTAAACCTAGCACTCTGTGAGGCCAAGGTGTAAGGATTCCTTCAGCTCAGGAGTTCCAGACCAGCCTGAGCCAGAGCAAAACCCCATCACTCCTAAAAATAGAAAAACTAGCCAATTGTTGTGGTGGCTGCCTGTAGTCCTAGCTCCTCAGAAGGTTGAGGTAGGAAGATTGCTTGAGCCCTGGAGTTTGAGGTTGCTGTGAGCTAGGCTGAGGCCACTGGACTCTCTAGCCTGGGCAACAGAGTGAGACTAGGTCTCAAAAACCAACCAACCCCTCCCCATATTTTTGGGCTAGAATTAAGTTGTATCTTTTGCTTGAGAGCTATAGATTAGTTTCATAAAAGGGCTGTGTACATTGGATACTTTTTCTTCCATTCCTGAGACACTTTGCTAAGAAGCACATTTTCCAGTTGGTGGTTACCTGCTGAGTAGTGGTGGAACAAGACCCAGGCTGCCAAGTGGGCAACTGTTTCACAGTGTTGCAGGTGAACAACATGGGTTTTGAATCCCAGCTCTGCCACTTGCCACTGAAAAAGAGACCACTAGCAAATTGCTCAATATTTCTGTGCCACATGGGAGCAGAATTCTTACATATAAGGATTAAATGAGATATTCCTTGCTGAATAAAGGAAAAATTGAGCCCTGATCTTTAGCATAAGACTCACTTCCTGCTTGAGAGTCCTAGAGAATCATGAGAATGGCATGTGAGTTGTGTGTGCAGGAGATCAGAAAACTGGCCTCTAAGGAAGAACGTGTATGTGAGGTGTGCAATAATAATTATGGTAAAGATTCTCTAGATTCCAAAGGTCTCTTGATGCTGGAGGCAGAGCTTGTGCTCAAGGTCTACAGTTTTGCAAAAGCAAAGGTGAAGACATTCTATCTAACCTTCTCCACATCCTCCTAATCAGTGCTAATGTCAGGCCAGCAGCTTTGGTCTACTTCTTCCCATTTTATGATAATAAACACAGACCTGGGGTTTACTCGAGAGGGCTCCTCCCAGAGTTCCTCAGTCCCCAGCACAGACTTTGAATCAAGCCTCTTCATTCCTCATACCATGACCCCCTCATGTCATGACCCCAAACCGTTCAGCTGGGCATTCAGAGTACCTCCATGTATTTGTCTTCCTCCGTGTATTATTTATTTGTCCTTCTCTTAAAGAAACCTCTTCCAAACTACTTCGTTTCTTCACTGCAACCTGCCCGCCCTAAAGGAAAGCTCACGTGCAGAAATGTCCCTCAGTGCATTCCCACAGTCTTCCTGCAGGAGCTCTGCTTACCCACCACCGAGGCCACAAAGAGGCAAGCAGAGACCCAGGGATTTTCTCATAGTCAGCCAAGAAAGCAAGCAAGAGTTCATCCGGAAACATCACCCTGGCTTCACTGCCAGCACTGGAACGTGTGGCAGAGGGGCCCAAGAACCTCATCAGAATTCCCGGAAAGGAAGGAATTTGACACAAAGCTGGAACAGATTGAAAATAGCTCTTGGCTCTGCACACAGAGTGGATGCTGCAAAGAGCCAGCCTCCACCCACTACCTGCATAGCAAGGCCAGGCTCACGCCTCCTTTTTCTTTCTCTTTTTCTTTCCTTTTTTTTTTTTTTTTCCAGTTTTTGGCCAGGACCGGGTTTGAACCCCCCACCTCCGATATATGTGACCAGTGCCCTACTCCTTTGAGCCACAGGTGCCGCCCAACTCACACCTCCTTTTTCAAAGAAACTGCAAACACAGAGAAGACAAGTCTCCTCAAGTACATCTAAAATATCACATAATTAGAGGCTGTCATCTTGCAACTTTTAGAAGTAATAAGAATCCAGCTAGGATTCTGGTGTAGCTGAAAAGTAACCCATAAATTGAAAAATTAGCTGACAGGAAAAGAAAAACTGGAAAACTTTTTCCCATTTTTGATCCAAATGAGCAACTAGGCATATGATGAGCTCCCCGGATGGCCTGGCAGAGGCTTTTAAACCATATGGTGAGCGGTAGGCTCAGCCAGCCCAGGTGCTCTGACCCGAGTCCTCCAGGGCAGCCATGGACCAGGTTCTTCTTAACAGGTGGAGAAAGAAAACATGCTCATGGTCATTATCTAAGCATGAACAATGCCAGGCTGAACTGAGCCAAAGCCTTCTTTGGCACAGAGACATACAGGGAGTTTGGAGTCCTGGCAGCTGCCCTGGCAATGGCAGGACTATGAGGAAGTGAGGTATCTGCTGGGCTCCCAGCCCAGGGCACAGTCAGGGAGTTGGTGAGCACAGCCACACAGGGAGCCAGGCAGGATGGGCAGAGCTGGGGCTGGGGCCGGGGTGAGCTTCCAGCACCAGCAGAGCATGGAACTGCTCTTGGTAGTCATTTAAGGAGGAGGTCGGAGTTCAGGAGATCTGGAGGCTGCTTCAGAGATGTCAGGAAGAAGTCAAGCTCCTAAGTGGCTTCTAAGAGAAGGTTAGATCACCTGAACTAGTGACAAGTGTCTGAGCTCAGCTCACTTGGCTCTGACCTCTTCTAAAATCTTGAGAGGTTAAAAGCCATCTATTATGTGCAAAATGTAGCTCAAAAGGAGCTGAAGACTCAGTCTTAGTCCTTCCAATTTTTTTGCGTTGGGTGAGAAGTCTGATTGGAGACTTAATGGGAGAATTGCTGACTTCAGGGGACCTCAGAGAGACTGGGGAGTGACAAGCCTGTAGCCTCCTTCCTCTGACAGTTTGCCTGTTGCAAGACTTTTCTCCCTGAGGTTTGGGGAGAGTCGAGGTCTATCAAATGGACTTGTAAACAAACAAGGACTAGAGTGTTATGACCACTCTCTGCACTCAGTGCTCCCAAACTTGATAATAAGGCTTGTTTGGTCAGCTGCTCCCCACACCCTCTGTGTTCCAAAATCACAAATGGATAATTTGTGTGCCAACTGACACGCACTGTCATAGAGAAAGCAAAGAGGAAATCAGCATTTGTGGGCAAGGACAAAACATGGAATTCCAGTCATGAAATGTACCCAAATCTACGTATGAATAAAATGGTAATTTCCTGTCTCTAAAAAAGTTGGCAATAAAAATATTGTACAATTTGAATTGAAGAATTATAGCACGGAAAAAGTGTGCTTCCCCCCATTTCCTACAAGTCTGACTCGAAAGCAACAACTTGATGCTAAGATGTGTGGTGACACCTCAGGCCCAGGTCCCCCACATGTGCCACTGCATTGAATCCATAGGATTCTATGAAGTGGGTATTTTCACTAATTCCTGTTGTATTTTTCACAGTGAAGAAACCAGCTAAAGATTAATTAGCTTGCCCATGGTTATGCACTTAGGAAGAAACAGAGAAGGAATTTGATCCCAGGCAGTCTGATCCCACTTAACTGGTCATCCTGCCAAGGTAAAAATCATACCGGGCCACGTTGAACAGGCAAGGAGGACTTTGTTCAAAGCTTGCAACAGGAGAGAGAGACCAGAACTCAGTCTGAGCTCAACTCCACTTCAACTCAGAGCAGGAAAGTTATTTTTGTTGCTGTTGTTTTTATTTTTTATTTTGGTAAAATACACAATGGGGAAGTTTTTAAGAGCTAGGGTGGGAGGGATCATAGGTTCTCTGCATTTGCTCATTGGCTCTACCCAAAGGAAAAGCAAACTTCCTCAGATCTTCCTAGGAAATGTGGCTCTTTACTTGAGGGTCTCTGTGAAAGGAAAGTAAGATGGAGCTTTTTTTTTTTTTTCCCAAAACAGAGTCTCACTTTGTCACCCTTGGTAGATGTGGCATCATAGCTCACAGCAACCTCAAACTCTTGGGCTCAAGTAATTATCTTGCCTCAGCCCCTTCAGTAGCTGGGATTCCAGGTGCCCACCACAACGCCTGGCTATTTTTAGAGATGAGGTCTCACTCTGGCTCAGGCTGGTCTTGAACCTGTGAGCTCAGGTAATCCACCTGCCTTGGCTGCCCAGAGTGCTGAGACCACAGGCTTGAGCCACCGCTCTTTTTCTTTTCTTTTCTTTTTTCTTCTCTTTTTTTTTTTTTTGGCCGAGGACTGGGCTTGAACCTGCCACCCCCGGTATATGGGGCCGGTGCCCTACTCCTTGAGCCACAGGTGCCACCCCACTTTTTTTTCTTTTTAACTGTCATGATAAGATCTTTTCAAAAGTTGCCAAAGTCAACATGGGTCTCCATATCTGGGACACATGCCCTGGTCTTCTTTCCATGCTCTCTCAGCAGCATCCCATGCACTGTCCTCTCTGAAATGCCTTGTGCTCTGGATCCTGTGCAGCGCTCTCCTGCTTTCCCTCCTGCCACACTGGCCATTACTTTAGTCCCTCCTCATTCTCCTCCTCTATGCGACCACTAAATGTCGACGTATCACAGAGCATTCCTGTCTTCTCAGTCCATCTGTTGGCCTGGATGCTCTTCTCTGGTCCAACAAGCAATTGTTTAAATATTATCCATGTGCCATTGACTCTCACATGTATTTAAGTCTCCAGGCCTCGCTTCTGTCAGGAGCTCCAGGTCCACTTCTCTAATGGTCTACTTCCCATCTCAACTTCATATCCAACGGGCATCTCAGAATAAACATGTCAGGAAAGAAATCTTAATGCCCACACCAAACTTGTCCCTCCAACAACAACCTTCTCTATCTTGGTAAATGGCATCACCATCCTCCCATTTTTGCTCAAGCCCCCAGTTTAGAGTTACCCTTGGTTCCCATTTTTTCTTTCTTTCTTCTCTCTCCCTCATCACTCCTGATCCAATAACAAGTCATGTGACTTTACCTCTGGCCTGTGCCCTGCATGTTTTTCTTGCTTAGACTACTGCACCTAGTGTCCTAATGGGTCGCCTTGAATATACCAAGTGTATTCCTGCTATGTAGTGTCTACACTGGATGTTTCTTCTGCCTGAAATTCTTTCCCAGACATTGGCAGGACTGACACCTCCTTGTTATTCATATCTGAGCCTCTGTGACCGCCTTAGATTTGCTTTCCCTAACCCTCAATCTAACATTGCCAGTCACTGAACAGTTTTAATTCTCCTTAGAGCTTGTGATATTTTCATATATTTTGTGTCCTCCTAGAAGGTAAGCTACCTGACAACCGAGACCTAGAGTAATGATTGCCCAATGAATATTTTCTGAATGACCAAATGAATGAATAAGTGAATCGTATGGTTTGATTACTTCTCTGGGTTAATACATATGTTTTTTATTACTTCTCTGAATTAATATTCATATTCAGAATTATATTATTCCATTTCCAAAGCAAAAAGGTATTTTTCCTCATAAACTTTCTCCAGAATTCTTTTCTCAAAATTAGATGATATGCACTGTCTTTGGAAATATCTTTTTCACTAGGAACCACAGACTAAAATCAAGCATGACAGAAGAAGCAGAAAAAAAAAAAAGTCACAAAGTCAGAATATTATGAAAGACAGCATTTCAAATCAGTCTAGACCCCGAATATAGTTTTTAGTCTTCCTGATATCAATTGAGGTCTTGCCTGGCTGGCTGGCAGTAGCTGAGATGCTGACTGGAATCCTAATACAAAGAGTTTCTGTCACAACTCTTATGACTGGTCCCTGGTTCCTTCTCAGGTAGAGATAGGGAGTGATGTCATGATTAGAAACCATTCCACAAGTAAGAAAACAAATGATTTGCTAGAATAAAACTCATTTTAAAAAATCACTAAATGGGAAGGTGCCTGTAATCCTAGTACTCTAGGAGGCCCAAGTGGGAGGATTTGCTTGAGCTCAGGAGTTTGAGACCAGCCTGAGCAAGAGCAACAACCCATGTCCACTGAAAATAGAAAAATCAGCTGGGCATTGTAGAGGGTGCCTGTAATCCCAAGTACTCAGGAGGCTGAGGTAGGAGAATCGCTTGAACCCAGGAATTTGAGGTTGCTGTGAGCCTGGATGATGTTACGGGACTCTGGGCAACAGAGTGAGACTCTGTTTCCAAAAGAAAAAGAAAAAGAAACTCACTAAATGACATCAGTAACCTACATGTAAAGTGAAAATGCGACGACTCCATAAAATGCCTTCTCCTTCCCAGCTGCTGGCAGACGAGGGTCCCTGGTAGTCTGTGTTCCTTTCACCCAGTTCTGCCACACCAGAGTTTTCAGTGGGATCCCCACCCCCTAACCCCAGTACAGGTGAAAGACGATGGCCCTTCCCCATTTACCATTGTCATATGCATCTCCTGACCTTTGCACTTTAGTGATCAAAACTAATTAACTTCTACAATTTCAGATGTCCATCTTGGAGTTTTAATGTATGAAATGAGCGATAACAGAAACAATTTTTGCTTTTTCTTTCTCTGCCTCCAACATAATCAAATCAAAGGTATACTTTTAACCTCTTTTGACCTTCAACTAACTAAAAGGGCGTCTGTTGACTACCTATTACCACGGGTGCTGATCTATTTCTAAAGCAGAGTTTATATATTTAGAAACTTTAAGAGAAATATGTTGAACCAAGAGAAGAGCCAATCCTCTGGTTCACCTTCTGTGAAAAATATCTCCTGTGCCACAGGGCAAATCCTTCAGGAAATCTGCAGTCTTTTATTCCAATTGTCATGGAACTGGAGTGGTCTAATTGGAATGGTCTAATACAGCAATAACACTTCATGTAAAGGTACCAGTTATGTAATCTATATAGAAAAAGGTTTCCGGCTCAGCGCCTGTGGCTCAATCAGCTAAGGCGCCAGCCACGTACACCTGAGGTGGTGGGTTCGAATCCCCAGCCCGGGCCCGCCAAACAACAAAGATGGCTGCAACCAAAAAATGGCCAGGCGTTGTGCCAGGCGCCTGTGGTCCCAGCTACTTGGGAGGCTGAGGCAGGAGACTCGCTTGAGCCCAGGAGTTGGAGGTTGCTATGAGCTGTGATGCCATGGCGCTCTACCCAGGGGGATAGCTTGAGGCTCAGTCTCAAAAAAAAATTTTTTTTTAAAGTGCATTACAAACTCCCAAGAGGGGAATATAGTATGCAGATTTCTCAAATGTAATTGTTTGCAGAAATCCTCCCACCTCCACTTTTTTTGTCTTAAAGATTTCTTACGACTTCACACTTTCATAAGTTCTGAGACAGGAAAAGACTTCTTAAGACATGACACAGAACTCTACCTATTTTCCTCTGGTGTCTCCAAGATGTGCCTGTTGTATGCTTCTAAGATTCCTTGAGAGCTAAATGAATATTTTCTATTTAAATCAAAATTTACAAAGCCAAGGCATTTTAAAGAAAACTTCCCAGATTTTTCTCCCCAACCCTCTCTAAACTATCTAAATGAATCAATGAACTAGTTCATGAGAGGAAACTGCAGTTATTTTATATACTTTTAAAAAATCAATGCTTGATTATAATCAGATTATAAAATGAATCACATTGCCACATCTCTTTCCGGCAGCTGGGGCTGAATGTAAGCCACGCATCCTATGTTGTCAGTAGCTCCCTTTCTGCTGACAGGCAGCAAGCTGGGCCTCTAGTACCACGGAATCAAAGGAGCTGTCGGGACATGCTCTCAGGTCTCTCCTGGAGGCTCGAGGGAGCTTTTGGAATTCCTCGAAGGTTAGGTCTTTCCCTTGGGAGATCTGTTGGATCCTCTGCTCCTTTCTCTTAATGGCTTCCTTGATGCCCTCAATGTGGCACTTCGCCTCCTTCTCGGCTTTCAGCTTCAGTATGCGATGATTCTTCTCCCTCAGGACGTTCAGCTCCCGGAGGTGCTGCATCTTGTCCCTGGTGGTCTTTTGCGCGCTGCTCCGGGCCTGCTGCATCTTCTGATCCGCCAGCTCCCCCAGTAACTTCTTGCGCACTTTCCTCTGTTCCTCGGACTCTCCTGCGCGCCACTTGACCTGCTGGAACTGCTCTTCCTCTTTCTGGGTCTTACCCCGTAGCTCTCGGTGCCGCTCCTTAATGAGCCCCTGGTGGAGCTCTCGGGACCTCTGGAACCTCTGCTCCAGGGACAGCTTTCTAAGGAGCTCCTCGGCCTTGGTCTGGCAGTCCATGAGGACCTTCCGGGCCTGGTAATTGACGAGGGAGCTCAGGTTGGTCTCGGGGACCTTATTCTGGCTCTCCACGGCCTGCAGGTGCCTCTTGTGACAGGCCTCCTCCAGACTCTCGTGCAGCTGCAGGCTGTGCTGCTCCTGCAGCCTCCGCAGCATCCTCTCCTGCTCCCGCAGGCGCCGCTCCTGGCGCTGCTTCCGGTGCTCAGCCTGGATACGCGTCTTCTCCAGCCTCTCCAGGCGCTGATTCTCCTGGTCCTCCAGTTGCTCCCTCCACCAGCTCTCCCTCGGGATCTCGTTCTTGACTTGGCTGTCCCGCCGCCGGCAGCGCTTCTCGCGGCTCAGGCGGGTCCTGCGCTGCTCCTTCTCCTGCCGCCACTGCTCCTGGCTCTGCTGCAGCAGCAGCCTGCGCTCCCTCTCCAGGGTCATCTGCACCTGCTGGTCCGAGCGCTTCAGCTCCTCCCAGGCTTCCGCCGCCTGCTGTTGCAGCTCCCGCATCCTCTGGGCCTTCTCCAGCCGGGCCAGCACCAGGGCCACGATCTTCTGATCCCTGGAGGACATCACCGCCTCTTCCAGCTTGTTTTTGAGGGTCCGGGTGTGATGGCTTTGTATCTCTTTGCTGGAGACTGAGGGCTGGGAGTGAGGACTGGCCAATGACTCAGCCAGGTCGCTGCTGTCTCTTTTCTGGGCGTACTCACGCGCCGACTGTGTCCTGAACTTTCGGGAGAGCACAGAAGACTTCTCCGTGGGAACCGAGGAAGAAGACCAGCGGCCTAGCTGTCTGCAGACTGGCGTTGCCCACTGGCCTCCACTCTGCGCCTTTTCTGCCCTGCAAGTTCCGCCCAGGGGAGTGTAAGCTCCCCCGTGGCAAGGCGGGGGCGAATCTCCCTGGGCCAGAGGCAAGTGGGGGCAGGGCTGAGACTGTCGGGACCGCAGCCGGGACTGCGGCTGCCAGTCCGCGCTGGCCTTGGTCCCGGCCTCCTCCCAGGTAGCTTCCAGGCGCCTGCTGCGGGACGGGTGCCTTCTGGCGCTGTCCAGTGCCCTCCTGTCCACATCGTTCAGGCTGCGAGTCCCCCGCGGAGAGCCTGGGTACCCGTGCCGGCGAGCCCGTGAGGTGCGCAAACATTGCGGGTGCAGCCAGGGCGCCCCATCCTCGCTCTCCGCTCCCGGAGTCCCCGCCCAGTAGCACAGGGAGGGTTCGGTCTCCGGCTCCGGCCCGCCCAGCCGCTGCGTGGACGCGCGCTCTCCGCCCGGCGGCGGGCGCGCCCGGAGGTCGGGGTAGAGCGGCAGCGAGGTGAAGGGGCCCAAGCCCGCCATGCTCCTTCCGGCGCGCCCCGCGTTTGCGCCGAGGCCCCGGGGCCTCCAGGGGGCGCTGCCGAAAGCCGCCCCGCCCCGCCCCTCCCCGCGGGCCCGGCCCGGGTCGCCTGTGACGCTCCCGCCACTTCACAATGCGCCTGCCGCCGCTGGTGGCCGCAGCCCTCGGCCCTCGTGGTCGCAGTCTACTCTAGCCTCGCTGACAGGCCGAGGGCGGCGAGGGGGCCGGCGTGGGGAGCACGAGGCCCAGAGGATGGGACCGGACCTTGGGAAATCAGGGGTGACTTTTCAAGCTGAGGGTGCGCGGAGTGACCTCTCCCCGGTGTTTCAGGCAGGAATTTGAACTTGCATTCATACACCTTAAGGCGGCAGGATTTTGAGAGAGTCCATGCGATGTGATGGCCTCACTCTGAGAATGGAATGGGGAGGGTGGAGATGCGGCGTCAGGGAGAGGGTGCGGCGGGGCGCGGGCCGACCTGAGCCGCCGGATCCTGGTCCCACGTCTGTGCGTCTCTGCAATGTGCTCGAATGACTCGGCAGGGCAAGCACCTTAACACCGACACCACCCTTCCCCCTTCATGTCAGCAAGCCCGAAGCTGTGCTTCGATGTTTACTTTTTTAAACTTTAGAAAAGAAAAAAGACGTTTCTATAACTCCCTAATAGGACTATGACTGCTTTTGTCATAATGTGAGGTTGTGTGCATTCTGAAATAGCATTGGCCAACACCATGTTGAAATCACATTATGTTTTGTCCTTTCCTTCTGATTTTGTGGGATTCTTTTTTTCCTTATTGAGGCATTTGTTCTAATGGGGAGAGGCTCTGGATTTGGTCTGGCAAAGGAGTTTGAATTCTGGGCCCATCCCTCGGCTTTGCTGATTCTCCAGTTCCAGAAAGGTGGGATGGGAGGGGCTGGGGCCAATAATACCAGCCCTGCAGGGCCGCTGTGAGTCTCAGCTCAAATTCTGTATGAAGAACTTGGTACCCGAATGCACTCAATAAATATTATTTTGATGCCCTGCTAAGTTTCAGTTAAAATTTTTAAAACTTAAAGTAATATGTGCGTTTATAAAAATTTTTAGTTTCCTAGCTTGAGAAAAGGAGAATGAAATTAATGTAATCCTGAAGTTTAGGTAAAGGAGAGAGAGCTAGAAAGGGGTGACCCCGACTCTGTCATGTCTTCTGTACTTTGGATCTTGGCTGTGTCTCTACCCTTCTCTGGAGATGCTATGGTCTGAATGTTTGTCCCTCCCCCACGTTGATATGTTGAAACCTAATCACCCATTTAATGGTATTATGAGGTGGGATTTAGAGAGGTGATGAGGTCATGAGGGTAGAGCCCACATAAACGGGATTATATGCCCTTACAACAGGGACTCCAGAGAGCTCCCTGTCCCTTCTGCCATGTGGGGACAAAGAAGGGCCATCTATGGACCAGGAAGACACCCTTACCAGACACAGAACCTACTGGTGCCTTAATCTTGGACTTCTTAGCCTTCCAAACTGAGAAATAAATTTGTTTATAAGGCACCCCACTTTATAGTATTTTGTTAATAGTATCCAGAACAGACTAAGATAGGATTTCAATAATGAAACAGTTCTGGATAGCATTCTAGTGGTCTTAGGATCACTCCTTAAAGAAGAAAAATGAGCATTTACCCATCCCAGTCCTCTCCATTCACATCTCCTTGGAGCTTCACAGCATCTCCAACTAGCCAGGGGCAGTAGAATTGACATTTTTCTTAGGACAAATCTGAGACTTCCTTAGGCCGTATGAACTGATTTTCCTACTGTCTCTTGGTCAATGGTAGGAGTTTTGACTTTAGATTCACTTCTCTTTCCATGATATTATGCTGCCTCTCAGGAAATACTTTTTTTTTTTTTTTTTGAGACAGTCTCCCTATGTCACTCTCACTAGAGTGCTGTGGCATCACAGCTCACAGTAACCTCCAACTCTTGGGCTTAAGTGATTCTCTTGCCTTAGCCTCCCAAGTAGCTGGGACTACAGACACCCACCACAATGCCCAGCTATTTTTTTTATTGCAGTTGTCACTGTCGTTTAGCTGGCCATGATAGGGTTTGAATCCTCCAGCCTCGGTATATATGGCCAGGGCCATAACCACTGTGCAATGGGCATGCTTTTAAGAACATTATAATCAAAGGTGCATCAGAGGGTCATGGATGCCATATCCTTGAAGCCACGCGGTAGGAGCCATCCTAGGAACAGTGACTGAGCCATCCTGAGGAGTTGCTCTGCCTGGACAGGATCTCACCAGCAGTGATTAGCACATTTATACCTGAGGACAAGTTGTTTCTATCCTTGATTCTATTGGCACCGCTCATTATTTTACGTAATTATAATCCTTACTAGGTAGTACATGTTTGTAAAACGTTAAACCAAATTTGAAATGGAATCACTTAACTTTTTTAAGTTAGGAAATATTCAGATATGAATCAAGCTGACAGCTGTCATATTTCTCTGTGGACACTTTGTAATACATTTTGCCAGGGTAAGGGTGGCTCTGGTCCATACCCAGGCTACTTCCTGTTACTGAGAAGCATTCTTATGTGAGTGAAAGCGCAGCCACCTGAGAGGCAGGGGACCTGCCAGCAGCCAGCAGTGCCACCGGCTGAGTCACTTTGCACAGTCATTTCACTTAGGAGTCTCCGTGGCCTCATCTCTGCAAGATACGATCTGTCAAGGCCCTCTCAGTCCCAGTTGCAACTGAAGAAAGAGTTCAGTCTAGTAAATGCTTCATCCTTTCTGTACAGCAAAAACTATTAATCCGTGAAGAATGCTTACAGCAGTGCTTGGCATGTGGTAGCTGCTTTATAAATATTAGCTAGTAGAATCATCATTATCATAATGCCAACAGCATGAAAACCATGGCAGTGCAGAAATGTATTTGAAGACTGAGTTAGGGACAGAGCCAGAATTAGAACCAAAAGGGTCACATTTCCAGTCCAGGGCTCTTGGGCCTCTTACTTCCTCTGAAGGTTCTCAGAGTGCATCAGGAAATTGTGTATGGCTCACTTGCCTCTGTTACTGATAGAATAAAGGACACAGTCCTAACTTTATAATGTCATAAACATTTACTGATAATCCGGGCCAGGATTAGAAAGATAATATTTCTAGGAGGAACAGATCCAGGTGACAGATGTGCTGAGTGGTAAACAGAATTACAGTAACAGAGCGCCCAGGGAAGGAGGAGTGTGTTCACTCTGGCTTGTTCATAAGGAAACGCTTCACCTAGGATGACACTGGAGCCACACCGAGGAGGACAATTAGGATGTCACCAGTCAGAGACGAACAGGAAGACACTCCTGGCTGAGGAAGCTGCATGGACCCAGAAGACTTTCACATTTGGGTCCTGGGTAGTTTGTGCAGTGGAGTGCCAGGAGATGGTGCCAGAAGGATGGGGCTGGGACCAGATTCTATAGGGCCTTTTATACTAAACCAAGGAGTGTAGGCTTCTTCCCATGGCGTAGCAGGGTTGCAGCTGTGCCCAGAAGAAATCTAGGATTCCTTGGAACTGCCTTGGATTCCACAGCAGCTAAGATTTTATCTGCTTTAAATCCTAGTGCTCTCTATAATGCATCACTGAAAAATTCTGGGGTTTTTCTGCCTTAACCCTTTTTATAAGGGTTGAAATCCACTGTGTAGATAAAGGTAAAGAGCTAATTAAAGTACTAAAACCATGAAAGTGACCTAGTTGAATTTACGTTTTAGAAAACTCACCCTCAGCAGTGAGGACGCAACGTTTAGAGGCTGGTTCCACAATCTAGTGGGCAAAAAGGAAGTGTAAACCAGGACAATGGCAAGTGGACAGCAGAGGATGGATTCAAGAGATAGTTCAAGATGGATTCCATGACCTGAAGATGAATTTGATGTGGAGAAAGAGGGTTTCTAACCTGGGTGCCTGGGCAGACGGTGAGTGGAAGTGATGAAGGAGCTCCAGTCTAGGTGACCTTGAAGACAGGGATCTTGGAAATCAGCTGAAAGAAACTGTAATAACAAGGAACCCCATACAGAGCAGACAACAGTACATCTGGCACAAACCAACAAAATTCAGAAGAGAAACTGAGGGGCCTGATGAGGAAGCTCCAGGCCTTACAGCACAGCAGTACAGAATAGAGGAAGCCCCCTTCCTCGATGACTTCTTTAGCACCTGACCAAGACCCCTTGGAGGGTCAGGAGCTGGAAGCCAGAGTCAGCTCTTCCTGGGGCAGATGAAAGAGATGTTTTGCAAATGCTAAGCTGCCAAAGCACTCCCTTGATACAAAGAACAATTTGCCTCTTTTTTATTTGGCAGAAAAATCCTCCATGTACCTCACTAGATGCCTGAGAATGTGGCCCTCTGCCAAATGAAGACCTGGGCCTCTTTTCTTAATTTGTTGGAGAGTTGGAAAATATGGCAGAATGTGCTCTGGCCCCACAATTGAAACTCGTTTATGGAATAGAAGTGTGCTCTGTGTCCTTCCTCTGAACAGACTGCTAGTTGTTGTGGTAACTTCAGATTTGATCTTTGAACAGAGCTCCTAATTCTTGGATGGATCAAAGGGGAGAAATAAGCTGTGTCTAACAGTACCCGGGGATGAGCTGCGCCCTTGCGTGTGGGTAGTTGGAATTGATGTGCGCTACAAGTGCAAAATACACACTGGATTTCAAAAGCGGTATGAAAAAAAGTAAAATATCTCAGTACTTTAAAAATATTGGTTACATGTTCAGATGATGGTATTTGAAACTCATTAAACCGGGTAAAATATATTATTAACATTAATGCTTCTGGTTACTTGTTTTAATGTAGCTTCCGCTAAATTTAAAACTGCAGATACTTGAGCATACAGTATATATCACCATATATTTCTATGGGACAGAACTGCTGTAGAAAACTGAGGTTCCTCAATAGTCAAACTGTAAGGAAAAGCTTTTAACATCTAGGGAACTTCTATTTTATATATATTGCCCTGAAATCACCTTTTCTAAGAAGATGATATTTGGGTCAGAAGTTTTTCTTTTCCAATGGAATTTTTAAAATTAAGCCGTGCATTACAATTTCACAGGATTTCAGTTCTTACATACCCCGCCTCCACTTTTTTTTTACTACACAGGACAACAGATGCACCTAAGTAACAGTATCTGAAAATACAGAAGAGGGACACTCTTCCCGTGTGCCTGGGAGGATATGGACACATTAAAAATAACAGGCCCATAAAACAGTTTTTTAAAAAAAGTATGCAAACACTCAGGGCAATAAATGAAAAACGTATGTTAATGCAGTGCTAAGAATGAAAATTGTAGCCTATAAACTTCTTTTTCTAAGAAAGAAAATAGTGGGATAAGAGCCTGGAAATAGGAAAGTTAAGTTGCCATGGAAACAATCACTTATCCGCAATGCAAATATTCCATGTGTCTGAGAGGTTATATGTGTAAAAATAATGGCAGATACATATTGCCTGCATGTTGGAGCACTGCTCTGAGCGCTCTATGTATAAACCCTGCCACAACCATGCAAAACAGGGACTGTTTTTTTGTTTTTCCCTGAGGCACAGAGAGAGAGCTTCCCCTGCCAAGATCATGAAGCTAATCCACAGGATCAGAACCCAGGCCCTTACCCCTAACCTCACGTCATATGGCCTTCTGGGCTAGAGATGCGTATTGACAGCAAGAGAAAATTATATATTCACCAGAGAACCGGAGAAGATTTTAAACATTTCTAGTTTTGTTGTATCTTAGGATTTTAATGTTTTTTAACCTCTCTAACCTTGATGCAATTAAGTTATTAATGATAATTAACTAATTTTTATGAAGAAAGGAGGAACTTGAAATATGTTCTGAGTAGCAGGTGCATTCAGTTATACAGGGAGATGATCACTTAACAGTGACACAGAAACACAAACCCCTGTGATAAAGTTAGTTATTTTTGAAATTTTATTACGAATTATTGGTAATGTTAAAACATAGGAAGCAGGTTACCCAGTGGAACCTTGGAGAAATAGCTGCACTCAGTAATGCACCCAATTTTGGAGTTAAATTTTTTTTTTTTTCAATTTCAAAGGATATATTTTGTCAAAACTTTTACAAAATGGGCTTGGGGCCTATAGCATAGTGGTTACAGTGCCAGCCACAAAATGCCGAGGGTGGCAGGTCCAGACCCGGCCTGGGCCAGCTAAACAAAAATGACAACTGTCCCAAAAAACAAAAAAAGAATTTTTAAAAAATGTGTGGAGCTTTTAAAGTTGTATGCTGTTTTTCTTTTTTCCCTGCTTTGCTGAAGCCGAGCCTGGAGTTTTTAATTTCAAAGAAAATTTGTTCTTCAGAAAGATATAAGTAGGGGAAGAGAGTGCAGCAGTAGGAGTCTGGTGATGGATGGTTTGCCAGGACTGCTGACTGTGCGGGTATTGTAATACACTGTGTGTTGTGAATCCTTTGCTGATGTTATCAGCAGGGTAGGGCACCCTCAGCCCACTGAAATTCCAATCTCCACATCCTGCAGGCTTATTATACGGTGAAAGAATTTTCATCGGGCAACTCACAGTGTTCTTTTCACTCAAAGCCACCCACACATGGCTGGAGTAGAGCCTCAGCTGCCCTGGGTGGCTTTGTCTGTGTACTCAGGACCACTTCTGTCCACAGGAACCTTCCAAAAGTGCCTTTGTCCACCTACCTAAGTCTCTGCATGACCATACCTCTGGGGAGAGTCATTAACATGAACATTAATTTGTCAAAGTTTTGACAAAACATATTCTTTAAAATTGAAAAAAAGTTTTTCGGTATAATGCCTATGCTATGTTGAGGATGAAGAAGTAACTCCAAGTTGGATACAGTATTAAGGGCAACTATTTCTCCAAGTTTCCACTGGGTAACCTGCTTCCTATGTTTTAAAAGTACAAATGATTTATAATACAATTTCAAAAATAACTAACTTTATCACAAGAGTTTATGTTTCTGTGTCACTGTTAAGAATTTTCTCCCTGTAAAACTGAATGCACTTTTTACTCTGAACATTCCTCCTGCATGGCGTGGGGTTCCTGGTCCAAGTCTTGGTTTGGGGGAAGCCGTTCCTGATCTCCCTGACTAGATGAAATCCTCTACTGTGTACTTTACAAGTTCCTTTACAGTCCCAGCCCCTCTCCTTGCTGGTGTGTGTTCATTGCAGGCCTACATTTGGGAGTTCTGTGAAAATTTGGTTAATGAATTTATCTTCCCGTAAGTTCCTTGAGAGAAAGGATCCTGCCTGCTCTCGTGACTGCCACTCAGTAACATGCCTGTCACAGTACTCAGCACATTGTAGGCACCTGATAAGTATTTCTCGAATGAATGAAATAAATGATTGCGCTAAAAATTAACCATGTCTAAGCACAGCTGAGCCCTCCGAGTTGGGTGTCTCTCCTTCTATTTGTACGTACATACCTCCTGCAGTGGCGATTTCCACTCTTCTCTACCTTGGCACACACATTCTTTGTTTCTTTCTCAGCTCCTACATTTTAGACAGGATCAAGGTCATCAAAGAAAACTCCCTCAACCTCCCTTCTCTTTGGCCTTCACCCATTTGCTTCTTTCCTTCTGACACAAGAAAATTGTCCCTGCTCCTTGCTAAAGCTGATTCATCCTATTCTGAATCTGTCCCTCCATCCTCCCATAGGTTGCTGCTCTTCCCTGCATGTCCTGTCTTTTCTCCCTCTCCCCACCCCAGCCCCACCCCCACTGCTTCCTCTTGCCTTACAGCCATGCTCAGTGATTTCGATTTTCCATGACCCTGGGCAGTGTAGCTCTGGAGCAGCCCTGTCCAACAGAACTCACCAGGATAAGGGCAATGCAATCTGTGCCGTACACTATGGAGGTGACTAGTCACATGTGGCTACCAGCGCGTGAAATGTGGGCAGCATGACTGAGGAAAACGCTTTTTAGTTTTATTTACTTTTAACTCATCGAAACAGACACACATGTGAATAGTGCCCTCCATATTGGGAAGGAGAACTCGTAAGTGTGAGCTTTGAAGTCACGGCACTTAGGTTAAAATCAATTACAGTTTCATCCTCTTCTAACCAAGTGACTCGAGTTCTTTGAGTACCCAGTGTTTTTATTTAAAATTGCGACACTGGTCCTTAGGTATAGGCCTGTTAGTAAGGAGATAATTCACGGCAGTGCATTCAGCATGCAGAGTACACAGTACCTGTGTGTGTTGTCACCGCATCACTGCCATCTTCGTTGTTACCCAGTCTCATTCATATTGCTTCTTCAGACTTCAGGACAAAGTGCTTTAATGACTAACAAAATCAGTTTAATGGACTTTAGCATTTTTTAAAGGAGAAATACATACAGAATAGAATAAGAACTCCAAGTCCTCTCATGCGTAAGTGCTCTTACATCGAGGTAAATATCACATCATGAAACACTTGTTTCTTTATATGGATGAATGTGCATCATGTGCTGAAGTAAAATATATTTCTTACCATGGATTCCATTTAAAAAGGTTCTATTTCTCTAGAAATGTTGTTTTAGAGTTTAGAAGGTTGAAATTGACATGCCATAGGCCAAATCCAATGATTTCTCCATCTCATCTTGATTTCTTGGTTCTATGGCACTGAAGTTCACCTTCTGTTTGACTGAATTTTTTTCCTCCTTTAATTTCTTCTGTTTGCTTTTTTCCCTTCCCATCCAGTGATTCTCCAAGGACAACTTGTATCAAAACCACTCTGGTGGGTGTGTGGATATGGCAGCCTCTAGGGTGGTCCTCAAGATTTATCTCCTATCACCCCATATATGAATTCTCTTCCCACAATGAAGGGGACTCACGTGTAAACAACAGGATTTTTGCAGGTATGACAAGTGTGACTTCTGAGGCTGGGTCATGAGGACATTGTGGTCTCTGCCTTATTTTCTCAGATCACTTGCTCTTGGGAAAGCCAAGAGTCACTCACCTTGGAACCAGATCCTCCAGCCTCCGTCAAATATTCAGGTGAATGCAACCCAGCCAACAACTTGACTGCAACCTCACAAGAGACCTTGAGCCAGATAACTGATTCATAGAAACCACGAGACCAAAAATGTTTGTTGTTGTTTTAAGATGCTGAGTCTGCAGTAATTTGTTTTGCGCCAATAGAAAATGAGGTTTAAATTACATGTTCCTGGTCCCCATCCTGGGACCACCTCCTACTGTTCATTCTTTCTAAAGGGATAGTGTTTGGTATAAGGGGTCATCATTATTTCCTCACTCAAAATTCTTTGATGACTTCCCACTGTCTTTTGAATAGAATTCAAACTCCTCTGTGGTTCCCAACAGGACTTTCCTCCTGTATTTCTTTTCTTTTCTTTCTTTCTTTTTTTTTTTTTTATTAAATCATAACTGTGTACATTAATGCAATCATGGGGGTGCAGTGTGGTGTTTTCATATACAATTTGAAATATTTTCATCAAACTAGTTAACTGGTTAACATAGCCCTCATGTCATTTTCTTAGTTATTGTGTTAAGATGTTTATATTCTACTTTAAGAAAGATTCACTCATACCTTTGTAAGATAAACCATAGAGGTGACCCCACCAATCACCCTCCCTCCACCCATCCCCCCTTCCCCTCCCCTCCGGTATTTCTAACAGCCACCCCTAAACACACACAGTCTCTGGGCACAAGGGGTTGTCCATAATTTCCCAAATAAGCCCTGAAGTTTTCCATATCTTCCTCATACTGCTATGAGCCCCATAGAGTTAAACTTTCCCCTTGAGAATGAAAAGTGGTGATACAAAGCCCATTGCCAAATGACTGGTAATGCACCCTACAGTGGTGATTATAGTCTGCTTCTGTGCCTGTCCATCCCAGGCCCCAGACCAGGTGGGGAGGAGGCAAGAGGAGGGGTGATTTGAACTTTAGATAATGGAAATGAAGAAAGCAGGTCAGCTTCCCGTGCTAGTTAGCAACACTAGTTGTGCTTCTGAGATGAGACATATTTAGGCATTCATTGAACCAAAGAGCATTTATTAACCCTGTCCTAGGCATAGTGGTGGGTGTAAAGATTAAGATCTTGTCTTTGCTCTTTGTTAACTTAGCGATACCAGCTTTGACAATAGCGATTGCCAAAGGAAAAGAACTAAAATAACAGGGAATGTCACGGGCAACAGAAATCACTTCTAGGCTGGACGCAGCGGCTTACACCTGTAATCCTAGCACTCTGGGAGGCCAGGGTGGGAGGATCACTTGAAGCCATGAGCTCGAGACCAGCCTGAGCAAGACCACCCAGTTCCTACTAAAAGTAGAAAAATTAGCCAGGCCTTGTAGTGAGTGCTTGTAGTCCCAGCTACTCAGGAGGCTGAGGCAAGAGGATTGCTTGAGCCAAGGAGTTTGAGGTTGCAGTGAGTTATGATGATGCCACTATCGTCTAGCCCGAGACCATATTCCAATTTTAAAAAGAGGAAACCACTTCTGTGTGAGAGGAGTAAAAAGTGGGGATAAATTATCCCCTTTCTCTACTTGTAAGTAAACTCCAGGGGGATGGGAATCCTTGTTTCATTCACTTCTGAGTTTCCAGTACTCAAAGGAGTGCCTTGCACAGTGGAATATTCAGTAGATACATTTTGAATGAACAGGTGACAGTAAAAAAGAAAGTACCTAAAAAAAAGTAGGCCTATGTTTATGACTGTGAGGCTCTTCAAGTCTGAGACGTCCATTAGCATTTTTGTGGATTTGTATTATGTTCGGCATATCTTAGGCACTCAGTAAATGCTGGGTGAATGTCAAGGGCATGATTCCATAGTGAGGCTTGTTTTCCCATCACCCCTTCCTGTGTGTCATTAGCGTCATTAAGCATTAGCCTTCCTGAAGAAAATGTTCATGCCAAGGAAACAGTGGTTTCAAAGGTGAAAGTCTAACAAATCCAGAAAAAAGGAAAGGTGATAGAACGTGAGACATAAGAAAAAGGTCAGGAAAATAACAGTTTTTGTGTAATTAACTACCGAAAGTGTTTCTGAGAGCACACTGCTTTATCTTTACCCAGTAGTTAACTGAAATGGAAAATTTGACTATAGGTGGTGACTTTGTTCAATCATCTCAATAGAAACACTTGTTTGATTTAATCTGTAAATAACAACAAACCTTAAAGTTACTGAAAATATTTATCTGATTCACAATTAAATAAAAAGCCTAAATGCCCAGAGAATATTCCTGTTCTTTTTTCCCCCAGTGATGTAAATTTAACTAACTGAAATTCTACGTGTCAGATATTCATGTCAGACTCTGAAGTGGCAACTATCTTCCCAGACTGAAATTAATTGAGGCTTGGTTTAGAGAGAAGCACATCCATTAAAAACCCCACTGGATGCAGAATTAATTGCTGGGGAAAGCACCAAAAGCAAGAGAACATCATGGTCCTTGCACTAAAGGAGGTCACCATGGAAGCAGGTGAAATAAATATGAAGAGAGCAGAGGACTTGGGCATAGATTAATTTACAGCCTTTTGGTGGAACCTGCTAGCTGCCTATTGACATCTGAATTCCTTCGACCTTAGGAACAATTAATTGACCCTGGAACTACATTTCCTAGATTCCTTTGCATGCATATGAGACAATGTGACTACTTGGCCACGTGACCTCATTAGGGTCAATAGAATGTGAGTAGAATGGACAATAGGCCACTTTGGGTAGGGTGACCAGATTTTAACATCTGTAAGGCAGGACAACATGGCCTGGGGGCAGAGCGGGGTGGGGGGAGTGGGGGGTGGGGAGGTGGGGGGGTGGAGAGGGGGTGGAGAGGGGGTGGGACCGGGCAGGCAGGGCCTGACAACAATGCAAACTTTGATAAGCAGTTCTGGATAATCACTTCTCAGCAATTATTTATTACAGTTTAACATTATAAAGTTAACAAAAATAATATAAAACTCATATTCTGGCGAAATAGCCATATGGTGGCCGAAAACCGTATGTTCCCTTCTTGTTCTCCAGCTTGTTCGTGCATTCTTTAAAAAAATCAGGACTTTTTAAAAATGCCGCGGGACTTGGGACAAATTGTTGAAAAGCAGGACTGTCCCACCAAAATCAGGACGTCTGGTCACCCTAACTTTGGTGCCTTGCCCATACATTGCTTATCCTCCTTCTCCTATGCGCTGTTGTAAAAACCTATGTGGGTATAATTACTACTCTATAGTGGTAATTATAAGCTGCTTCTGCTTCTGAGTCTGTCCATCCCATCCCATTATTGTGCTCTGCTGACCTGGTTTTGAGGCCCTGGCTTGTGGCTGGTTACTTCCCCGTCTTGAACTGCCGATTACATCCACACCCCCAGCCACTTCCCATTTGAAGCCACTGCTCTAGTCACCCTATGGTCTCATATCAGATAACTGGGGTCTATGCTCCACAGCCCTCCAAAATTATTCAAGTTAACCAACACACAAAGAGCCCATGAAGGGGCTCTAACCATACCCCACTCGCCACACACAGCTTCCCTGAGAGCTCCAGCTTGCTCTCATCCTGTCCCCAGGTACAATCCCCTGTGTGGCCCTGTCTGGCAGCCTTCTCTCATTTGGAGTTGTACCAAGAATTCTGCCTTTCATCTATCCAAATGTTAGTTTGAAGATAGTGGTGTGTTCCACTATCTTCAAATCTTATAAAACAGCTGACGTGGCAAAGACCAGAGATTCTTGGGAACCACATGTTGAAGACAAGGTTGCCTGCTATCTGGACTCCTAATGACTGCTGTTTCCCAGGTCCACTCACCCTCACCATGCCCACCCCAACCCCTTCTACTGTTCTGCTCATGAGCAAGAAGAAGCTTTATTAATATCTGGTTGGTACCATTACATGCTTTGGGTTATATATTATGGCACTTTAACCTAACTAATTGTTAAAAGAAAACAACCATCCACAGCATAGGATGACGGTGCTACCAGTGGGCGGCAGGGTGAGCTACAGTCCCAATCTCTATGAAGTGGGATGCCCTGGAGGGGAGCTCAGGGTTGTCCTTTAACGAAATGGCAAACCAGTTTAACAGTTAATCATATTGGGCATCCCTCCTCTCTTGTTGCTAGGGAAAGTCTTCACCCAGAAGACTCCTTCTGAGGCAGATCTCTATTTTCAAAAATATACCATTGGTGCCTGGTATTCTCAAAGTTACTGCCATGTCATTAAGCTTCAGGTTTATTCCTGCCTTCTCTCCTTCTATAAGCGTTTCTCCTTTTTTCTCTCCCACCTTGTCTCATACATTTCAAATCAATTATTTTCTTAACTTTTTTTTCTTTTATTTTTTTGCAGCTTTTGGTCAGGGCCAGGTTTGAACCCACCACCTCCTCCCCCTTTATGGGGCCAGTGCCCTACTTCTTTGAGCCACAGGTACCGCCCAAATAAATTTTTAATTACCTAAACATTAAATAATAATCTCCTCACTCCACAAAAAAAATTATAAAATAAAAAAACCATGGGAACAAAACAAAAGTATTTTTGACCATCCTTTCGTATATAATTCCATCTGCTCTCACTAATCTGGATATAGTCCCAATACTGTGAATCATTTCAAACCTTTTTCTTTTGTGTTCAGTATAAATCTATAGAAAAATCTGTGGTATTGTCTTTCCATAAATCCTATCTCGCTGTACATCTTGTCCTGCAATTTGCTCTTTCACTCAGCAACGTTTCATAAAGCTCTCTGTGCTCTTATATGGAAATCTAATTTATTCCTAATGGCTACATAGTGTTCCTTAGCATGACTAGACAACAACTTATTTAGTCATTTTATTATTTGTGTTGTTTGCAGTTTTCCACTGTTGCAAAAAATATCTGCACTGAACATCTTTGGACCTGCTTTCCTGAGCACTTACTATGTGCTGGGTATTCTTCAGATGCTGTCAAGGCATAAGCCCATTGGATCCCCATAACTCTTGCCTGAAGTAAGTACTGAGTCATCTTTGTGTAGTGGATGAAGTCCTTGAGGAGAATGCCAGGGTTTCTCAGGGGTGAGTACTAAGCAGAGTCAATCTGCCCTCCTCTAGAGTGGCAGCATGTTTTGAGAGTACCTGGAATTTGTTCTAATCAGGTATGGTGAAACACACAGACATAGAAAGGAAGGCATTTGCCATTTGTGGAGATCCTAGATACAGGTAGCATGGCACGCCGGGCAGGGCCAGCGGGAGTGAGGTGGGGAGCGGAAGTGAGCAGGAGCCCTTATTGTGGTTTCCATGGGAAGGAGCAGGTGAGGTAGGTAAATACATTTAAGATTGGCTAGTTTAATGATTCTGGCAAGCTCTGGGGCACAGGAGCTATCTCTAGTTGTCTGGTACCTGGCCTTGGAGTGATGAGGGCAGAGGACTGGTGGCCCTGACTATAAGAGCTCACGGAGGAGGCGGTGGGGTGTGCGGGCTCTGGTTTACTATCTGGAGGAGTTGGTGAGTTCTGGGAAGGGCAGTCCCTTCAGAGTCACCCAGGTCCAGGTGTCAAAGAATCAGAAGACAGAAAATAAAAGGCATGGTTACTCCGTGGCAGCAGACAGGTCAACCAGCAGGAAGCGAGGGCTCCCTTTCCCTTGCATCTTCATCAACCACTTGATATTATCAAACTCAAAGTCTCTGATGGGTGGAAACAGTATCTCTTGCTTCAGTTGGCATTCTCTAATTAATTAATGACGCCAAGCACCTGTCGTGATCCCCTTCCTGGCTTCCCTCTCCAGTTTCTTCCCACTCCTCCATGGCCTGAAGGCTTCTCCCTTTGCCTCCAGACATGAGCCAGACTTCCCTGTGTGGCTTCCCAATCCCCTCTGGGTATGGCCCCATGCCTCTCTGAACTTGTATCTCTTGGCTTTGCCAGCTTGCATTCCATATTCTCTCCTTGGAATCCGATCCCAGCCCTTTCCTGCTGATCTTTGCACAGGCTGTTCCTTCTGCCTTGAACATTCACTGTACCTTCTTGCCCTTTTGTCCCCCTTACACACACACACACACACACACACACACACTTCTCATATGACATACTGACATATGCAGTCACCTCCAGGACTCCTTCCCAGGGCACCTCCCTCTAATCATAGCACTTACCTCATGACACTGTACATCTCAGGCTTCATTTTCAACTCTTCCCACAGATTATAAACTTGTTGAACACAAAAATTGTGTCTTCCTTGTTTTGTACGCTCCACACCTAGCTCGGCGACTGAAACATGCCAGGCACCCAGGACGGGCACCCTGGAAGAGTGGATGGCGTGTGACCGAGTGACTGCTTCTGCTCCACAACCCACCCTGGGCTCGTTTCCTTTATGAGCGCATGTTGTCCCTCTGGGGCCGAGGTGGTGGGTGGTCAGATGTGGTGGAAATTCTGCATCTGCACTCAAACCCAGCATCTAGTGCAATGGAGGCTCATGTTCTAGCATATTCTGGGCACATTAAACAGTTGGCGGTGGGCTGTGTTTTCCAGATGTGCAGGACTGAGGAGACACAGAGGAGCAGAGACAGGATCGATTGACTCCAGCCTTTAGTTTTCAACGTTAGGAAGAGATTGGTAGGAATGGTTTCCTTCCTTTGAATATTAATTAATTAATTCAGAAAAAAATTATTGACTGTCCTACTGTGCTCCAGATTCTGTGCTCAGCCACAGAGGGACTAAGTAGGCAAATACTGCTCTTGTCCCTAAGAGCTCACCATCCATCCTGAGACGCGGGTTGGCAAGCAGCTCTCTGTAATGACCTGTGCTTCCTGTGACTCAGGAAGGGTGAATGAGAAGTCGTGGGGAGTGGGAGGGATATTTAGGCACTGAGTTTGAAGCAGACTGTGAAGTACTAGGCCATGAAGGCTGGCACTCTGGGGCCTCAGGGACACAGGAGCTGAGAGGCACTGGGGGGGGGGGAAGGTCCATGGGGTACATGGGGTGTTCGAGTGTGGCTGATGTGATGTTGGACATAAATCCCACCAATGATGTCCTGTTCAAGTCCCATCGTGTCCGTTCTCTGCTCACAAACCTCCAGTGGCTTCACTTTTCACTCTGAGTAAAAGCTGGGTCACTGCCAACACCTCTAAAGTAAGGTGACCGGACATCCCACTTTTGGCAGAACAGTCCTGATTTTTAACAATTTGTCCCATGTCCCGCGGCATTTTAAAAAAGTTCTGATTTTTGGAAAGAATGCATGACAGCTAGGGAACCGCTGGACAATCGGAAGGGAACATATGGTTTTGGCTGTTGAAAAGGTTAATGTAACTCCATTTGGGAATGAAGAGGTTAATGTAACTTCATTTGGAAATGAAAAGGCTAATGTCAACTCCCTACTCCCCTCCTGGGCAAGGTCACCCAGGTGGACCTGCACCCTACTCCTTTGAGCCACAGGCGCCACCCTATCCATAATTTTTTAAAAATGAATTATATTTGTAAATTGTACTTATGTTGAAATTAAAAATATATATATTACAATACTATTTTTGAGTTCTATGAAAATTTTTGTTGCTCCATATAGACGAAATTTTTAATTAAGAACCTCCCCCCACCTGCCTACCCCCCATCTCCGTGAATGGTGTCCCGCTTTACCAATATTAAAATCTGGTCACCTTACTCTAAGGGCCACATCAGCCAGGTGCTCTGTCCAACTTCAGTCCCCCTACCACCACTCATCCCACTCCAGCCCCACTGATGTCTTTCCTGTACCCTGAGGATGACAGGCATGCCCAGCCTCAGGTATTTGCATTTGCCCTCCCCTCTGCTAAGAAATGTGTTTCCCTCAGAACACTGCATGGCCCCCTCCTCCATTTCCTTCAGGTTTAAATGTCACCTTCTCAGTGAGGGCTTCTCTGTCTACTTTAATAAAAATTACCACCTCCACCTTTGTACGGAAGATGTGATAAACTGTGAGTTCCCCTGCTCTCTCCAACCCCTTCTCTTTATTCTGGTCACCTGGCTGCCCAGCAAAGACTACATTTCCCAGAGTTCTTTGCGGCCAAGTATGGCCGAGTGACTAGGTTCTTCCTGGGCATCTAAGAGAACTCCTTTGTGTAACTTCTCCCTTAATTGTCTGGAAAAAAATTGTTGCCTTAGACTTCCTTTGTTTGTTTGTTTTTAATCGCTTTCCTTCAGACTGGACTCCAGACCTACCAGTGATCTAACTTCAACTACATAAATAAAGACCATACACTTCAAGGATGGCAGACTAATGGGACAGAAGGAACCTGGATCCTGAAGGACTCTGTGGATCAAAGATGGACCACCACCTGCAGCGGTAAGAAATTTATACATGCAAGAAATACACTTCTATTTAAGTTACTGCCTATTTTTAATACTTTGTTACAACAACTTGGCCTACACTCTAACCTGGATGCTTCCTCTACCCCTTCCCTACTTTATTATTTTGCCTAGAACTGAACATCGGCTAACATGTAAAAGGTCTTCCTTCTTTTATTTATCGTGTGTCTTCCTTAACTAGAACTTAAGTTTCTGGAGGGCAGGGGTTTTTGTCTTTGTTCACTGTTGCATCCTAGCACTTAGAATAGTATCCAGGTCATAGTAGATATTTAGTGAATAAATAGAGAATGAACCAGTACAAGCCACCAAAAGTGAAATCATAATCTATATCATGAGAAAACAGCTTCCGTAAGTTTTGAAAATGATACTGGGGCTAAGGAGATGGCAGGTAGATGACGGGACATGCAGAACTTCATGCGTGGAGGGTAGAGAGAAGGAATGGAGTTAGAGGAAAGGTGAGGTCTCTAATCTCCCCAGAAAAGCCCCTAGTGCCCTCCTGTATTTGGGAGGAGAACTCTGTGGCTTTGCCTTAGCACCCTTCCCCACTGGTATTGGTTTGGGGATTGAGAGAGGAGGCAGGATACAGGAAGCCCCCTGTCCCCTGCTTAGTAGGAAGTCATGCTCTCTTCTGCATTCTGTCTACCCCCATTCCCTTTCTCCTTGAGAAAAACTTATATCAAAATATATTCAAGATGACTTATTTCATAGACTTTTTAAGGTGGAGGGTGTTCATAGAAATAGCTGTGGAATAGTGGAAAAACTATTAGGATGAAGTTGAATTGCCTTAAATTCAAGTCTGAGGCCCTTACTGGCTGGGTGGTCCTGAGTAAAGGGATTCTTTCCTTTATCCTTGTCTGTAAGATGAGTGTAAGCCTATCTCTTTATTTCTGTTGTGAGATGTTATGGGCTGAGTTGTGTCCCCTATCCCAATTTTATACGCTGAAACCCTAACCCTCAGTACCTGAGAATGTGACCACATTTAGAGACAGGGCCATGAAGGGCCAATGAAGTTAAGATTGGGATGTTAGGGTGGTCCCTAATTCAATAGGACTGGTATTTTTATAAAAAGAGATTAGAAGACAGACACGCAGATGAGAGACCATGAGGTCATACAGGAAGATGTCCCTCCACAAGAAAAGAGAGAGGCCTCAGAAGGAGCCAACCCTGCTGACACTTTTTTTTTCTTTTTTTTTTTTTTTTGCAGTTTTCGGCCGGGGCTGGTTTTGAACCCACCACCTCCAGCATATGGGGCTGGTGCCCTACTCCTTGGAGCCACAGGCACCGCCCCCGCCCTTAAAGACAGAGTCTTACTCTGTCACTCTGGGTAGAGTGCCATGACATCATAGTTCACAGTAACCTCACACTGTGGATGCAAGTGATTCTCCTGCCTCAGCCTCCCCAGTAGTTGAGACTATAGGTGCCTTCCACAACACCTGGCTAATTTTACTATTTTCAGTAGAGACAGGCTCTCACTATTGCTCAGGCTGGTCTCTGAGCTCAGGCAATCCACCTGCTTTAGCCTCCTGGAGCGCTAGGATGACAGGCATAAGCCACCACACCTGGCAGACACCTTTTTCCTGACCTATAGTCTCCAGAACTGTGAGAAAATAAATCTCTGTTGTTTAAACTACCCAGTCTGTGGCATTTTGTTAAGTGGGCCCTACAAAAATCATGCATGGGCTGATGTAGACAACTAACACACTGGTATGCGGCAGCTGCCCCCCAAATGCTTGTCTTCCTCCGTTGCAGTAATAGAAGCAAATTATTTAAAATACAGGTAGAGCCAGTACTGTCTGACCTGCACTGGAGGACAAAGGGATAGAGTCCCTTTGTGGAAATAAACTTCAATTGTTGGGGACGGGTGAGCATTGAGAAACAAAATCTTAAAGTTAATCTGTGCAAGGTGGCCATTTCAATTTTACAAATAAGAAAAAATTGAGTCATTTCCAGAGAAAGGCCACAGGCTGCTGAGGCATCTGAAAAAGGTCCCCCTGAAGGAAGTGGCTACGTTTAACCCAGAAAAGAGAAGACTCAGGGGAACACGAAGCCATCTAAAAATGGACACAATGCTCTTTTAAGAGAGAGAAATTTGATTTAGTTGTGTGGGCCCAGAGCAGAGAGCCAGAATCAGTGGGTAAAAGTTTCCAGGAGGTAGATTTTCATTTCAATATAAAGAAGGTTTTTCTAAGATAGCTGTTGGAAAATACAGCAGGTTTCCCCAAGAAGTTTTCAGTGAGGCTGGATGCTGCTTATCAGAAACGTCGGAGAAGGGAATCAAACACAGATTTCACATTTGGACCAGATAAACTCGGATGTTCCTTTGAGTCCATTCCTGTATAAATGGATTGTACTCCAGCTGAAGACCAGATTTCAGCGGCACTCAGGCATAAATCCTAGGACCCTGAAAACATGTGCATGGTCAACAAATATTTCTGATCTTTGTTGATTTGATGGTGATTAGAAAGGATTTAGAAAATTTACTGAGAAAAAATGGAATAAATATTCAAACTATCGAGGACACACATAGGACCTAGGAAACAGAAGACGTCCAGCGAAGATTTCGGAGCCCCCCACCCCAGTACAAACTTTAGCAGGGACTTGAGCTAGTCAAAATCTTAAACTTATTCTGTGCAAGGCAGCCCTCTCAATTTTACAAACCAAAAAAATACTGAGCTTGATTTATCTACTAAAAGCTGATCTATCCTGAAAGAATTTGTTAAAATTATTCCCAGTAAGCGTCGACTATAAAAGCTGTAATTTCCTCACTACCATCAGTATTTGAGGTTTTGGAAAGTTGATAGAAGCAAGGGATGATTTGGTGACTGTATCAGGAACATGGTTTTTATAGCCACAAATTACTACAGAATCATGGAGTGTTACTGACTGTCCAGCGTTGCCGGTGGACCCAGGCCAGCTGAGGGCTACCTTGGGGAGGGGCCGCGGGCGGCAAGGACCGCGGAGGAGTGTGAGCTGCGCCCGCTGCGGGCTGAGCTCCGACGCTAGAAACCGCGCAGGGACAGCGCCCATCCAGCGACCCTGTCCACAGGGGCTGGGAGGGCAGCCTCCGACCTCGAACCCCTTGGGTTCCGTACCCAGCTCGAGGTGGCTCCCGTTCCCCAGGGACCCAACCTTCCGCGTGGCACAGACCCCTTCCTTCCTCCCTCCCCGCCTCCTCGTCCAGGGCAGAGCTTCCCAAGCCGAGAGGCTCGGAGACACGGTCTCATCTCCAAGACAGGCCAAGTGTCCTAACTCAACGCCTGCGGCTGACAAAACGGGAAATCCCAAGGGCGCGGGGGTGCGGGAGATTGTCTCTCAGCCGCCTCAGGTCGCCCTTTGGGCTCCCGGGGGACTCGCAGAGCTTTGGTGGAGGTTTGGGGAGGGCGTAACGCGGAAAATTAAAGGGACTTTGGAACTGGTAAGAGGAACAGCCGTGGTCAAGTTGACCCCGTAGGCGCTGGGGGTCCTGGGGTGGGACCTGCCCGCCTCGCACTCTCGCCCCTCGGTGTGGAGCCGCAGCGCGGCAGGAGTCTGAGCCCCGGCGCTCTTCCGCGCCGCGCCGCGCCAAGCGCTGGGAGCACCAAAGGCCGCGCGGAGACCGCGTCGGGCACCGGGACTGGCGCGGGCGGGGGCAGGGAACCGCCGTCCAGCGCGCGGAAAGGGGCGACAAGGCGGCACGCCCGCGAGAGAGCAGCTGGGCGCCCGGAGCCCCGACAGGTGCAGGCGCGCGGGCTTCCCATTGGTCGTGGCGGCAGCGGGCCCCTTCCCCCCTCCTCCTCCTCCCCGCCCTCCTGGGTCCCCTTGCCCCTCCGCGGCGCCGACTCGGATGTCGGAGGCGCGTCCCCGCGCGCGCGCTCTCGGCCGCGTGCCCCTCACCCCGTCCCCGCCCCCTCCCTCCTTTCGCGCCGCCTCCGCGCGCTCGCCTGCGCAGGTAGCGGGCGCGCGGGCGCCTCCTCGGGGGCGCGCGGCCTGACTCCCGTCCTCCCCCCGCTCCCGCCACTCGGGGGAGCCTGGGGAGCGAGCGCGCGGGCGGGGGGAACTGGAGCCGGGCGCCGCCGCCGAGGCTTCCGTCTCGCTTGCTCGCGCAGCGGCGGCAGCAGAGGTCGCGCACAGATGCGGGTTAGACTGGCGGGGGGAGGAGGAGGAGGGAAGGAAGCTGCATGCATGAGCCCCACAGGTAAGACCGACAGCCCGGGAAGGGCTCCCCACACCGGGGAGGCGCGCGCAGGTCGGGGAGAGGGAGTTGGCGCTTGGCGCTGCTCCCCAAGGGAGGAATTTTTTGACAGCGCAGAGAAATCTCATTGGGGACTGGAGCAATAGGATCCATCCCAATTCCGGGGAAAACCAGAGAAGTAGCTGGGGGAGACGGTGCCACATTATGAGATTCCTAAGAGTGAAATGTATAGGCCCAGGGAAAAGTGTTTTCTCAGCCCCCAGACGCAGGAAGGCTTTGGACTTTCCTGACATGGGCACCACCGCTGAATCCCAGGGACCGGCGCAGAGCCAGTGTGCGCTAACCCCTGCCCTCCACCCCTCCTCCATCCCTCCCGCACGCGCAGCATCCCACGGCGGCTGTTACTCAGTGTGCCCCTCGCGGGGGAGGCGGGCGATCTCGCGGTGGGAAAGGGGGCAGGGGCCGCGCGGGGGAGCAACGGGATGGAGCAGAGGTGCCGGGTGCCAGGGCGGAGGAGGGGCAGTGTGCCCCCGAGCCCGGGCAGCCCGGGGTATTGTCGTGTTCCGCTCCTGGTTGCAGACTCTTGCAAGCTGGATGCCCTCTGTAGATGAAAGATGTATCATGGAATGAACCCGAGCAATGGAGATGGATTTCTAGAGCAGCAGCAGCAGCAGCAGCAGCAGCAGCAGCAGCAGCAGCAGCAGCCTCAGTCCCCCCAGAGACTCTTGGCTGTGATCCTGTGGTTTCAGCTGGCGCTGTGCTTCGGCCCTGCACAGCTCACAGGCGGTGAGTGACCCCGCTGTGATGGGAGGACCCCGGGACAGCGCGGCTGGGAGGGGGATCTTGGCTGGCAGGACAGCCCTGCACCCTTCCCCCATGCGACCAGACTTTAGGGGTTCTTGAGAACCTGAGCTTCGCTGTGTCCCAGCCTAAGATCCTCCTGCTTCAAACCCCCTGGAGTTCCCAGAAGATTCCTGTGTGGAGCCCGCACAGACTCACACACCCACCTTCTGTCTGGAGCTTTCCACTAGGCACCCTGGCTTCTCTGATGGAAAGACAATAAAGCCTGGCCCATTATTCTTACTTTGGGCAAGAAAATGAGAGAAGGAGAGAAAGTGGTGTCTCTGTGGACCTCTGACCCTTGTCCATGCCCCCAGCAGGCAGAGGTCAGGTTTAGCTCTGGATTTAGGCAAGAGTTGTAAGAACCACCCTGGGGAATGGAAGCAACTGAGACACCGCCAGACTGGCTGAAGGGCAGGTTTACTTAGAAGTTAACTTTCTCTTTCCTTGAGAGGGGGTGTGTGCAGGCATGTCTGTGCGTGTTGGGGGCAGGGAGGGGGTGCAGAGGTTCTCCTTCAGGTATGTTTCTGGAAGGTTTCTTTACTTACCAAGTCAATTGCTCTCCTGTGAAGTGGAAGTTAAAATTGATAGCCTCAGTCTCTGTAGGCGGCTAGTCTATAACGTATTTGCTTCTGGGGGAGAGGGCTACCTTTTGGTTGTCGTGGAGGAAGACAGATGGAGTTCCTGTCTGAATTTCAGAGCTTAAGTTTTTCTGCCTTCCCTGCCCCTTGCTGTCCATCATTCCTGTCCCTTGCACATTTCCTTCAGAGCTTGCTCATGTTAGAAGGATCTGAAATATTGTTAATATATAAATAAATTATAATTGGTTGAGAAACGAGTATTGATTGGTGTAAAGAAACCATTTTAGTGTTTCAAAATACCACAATTTCAGAGAATTTGAAGGTGAAAATGGAAAAAGAATGAGTGAAAGATTAGCAAAAGTGGCGGAGACGAATATCAAGTTGGGTTTTTACACAGAGTAGCAGATAACTCAGGCATTCTACTTAGACCCCTGAACGATGATGCTTAGAGAACAAAGGTGTTTGTTGTGATGTGCACATCTGTCAGAATTCCTGAGAAAACACTTGCTTTGGGCAGGGACTTGGTTAATTTTTTTTTTTTTAACAAAGCATAACTTTTTGGGTCCTCTGACTTTTTATAGAAATGTCTCTGAGGCAGGCTTTCTCTTCCTAGAGGACAAGGTTGAATGTGAGGCCAAGCCAGCACCTGTGTGGCCTGCCAGGGCCCTGCCCCTCCCTGGACACTAGCTCTGTTTCCCAGACAAGTGGGCGTAGAGTGGCAGGATGTAGTTGAGCAGATCTGGGTCATCTCCTCTCCTCCTCTTGCCTTCCCAGGCCTAGCTTTCCTTCCTTCCATCCTCTTAGTTCATTTCTCCCACATAGATGACAGATTAGTTAACTGAGGTTCATTTACATTTGTTTTGACCATTGTTATTGGACCATGAGGTGTGAGCACAGCTGGTAGTTGAAGGCTGTGTTTTGGTTCTCCCCATTCATGTTTGCAGAGGATGCTTTCCAAGCATGTCAGAGCTTGGTGCACAGCATGGCCCACTGGTTCTCTTGTCCAGCAACCTGTGGTTTCCTACAGCCTGTCTTTGTTCTCTCCTTTTCTAGAGGGAACACACGAAGCAAAAGTATCCACAGCTTTGGAGAAGAGGGTGGGAGAAAAGGTTGCTCCTTACCTCTCAGTTTTAGAGCTCTTTCTTTTTAGCTCCTAGCCATCAGCTTTGTTTCACCTTGAACTCCTCAGGTTGAGCCTGTGATTTCTGGAACAATATCATTTCACAATTTTCCTACGAATAAACAGTTTGGATGTAGTGGGGTGGTGGGAGACATCCTGTGGAGTTACTGTCTGGAGATTTTCTTTCGTAGGAAACACACTCACATGGAGGCTCCAAGATGGCAGTGAGAGCCCTAGACTGACCTGAGCTTCTGACACTTTAACGTGTGTACGAATCACCTGGGATCTTGTTAAAAGGCAGATTTTAAGTCCTTCGGTTTGTCTGGGGTGAGGCCTGATAGTCTGCATTTCTAATAAGCTCCCAGACGAAGCAGTTGCTGCTGATGCCAGGACCACACTTGATGAGCAGTGCTTTAGACCAAGGCATTTCTTCAAACAAGTTGCTCCTGACTCCAGACTTTCTGCCATCCCTCTCCATTACCAAATGCAAATAGCCCGTGAGGAGCAGAAGTCTCACCCAATATCTAATCTTTAGGTGATATATGGAGCTGAAAATCATCAGCCCTTAAAGAGGGCTTTTTTTCTCCTCCAGACAGGTGCCTATTTAATAGACAATGTTCTGAAATGTGGATTTTCACATTTGGTTCCTTTTGATGGAAAAGGAACACCATGGAGTAAGATATCATAATCTCAGCTTGAAGGAAAAACAAACAAATGTGCCCAATACAAGTAGTATAGAAAAAGCCTGAACTAGACAGGGAGAAGTGGAGGAAATGATCAGACAAGAAAGGGAGGAAAAAGAACTCTGTCAGAAATAAAATGCTTTGTCCTGGAACGCCAGGGTTCAATTCGATTTTTTGAGCGGAAGAGAGATTCCGTGTGCCTGACATGGCCTGAGGTGATGTGTAGATGGCTCTCCCAGCTTGTCTTCTGTAAATTAAGAAAAAGGGCCCTCATCTGGGGCCACTAAGACCAAATACTATAATACCAGGTTTGTAGGGAGATGTGGAACCCTGCTGTTCGCAGAACCTGGGGAGTATGGCTTTTTCACCCCAGTATAACTTAGCAGAGGCCCTGCTGGGTTAGGTGTTGCCTGGGAGTGGCCCGTCCAGGCTTAGAGGAAGAGCC
>CAUYQV010046764.1:0-15974 GCA_963574575.1 Galagoides demidoff
GGCACCTGTGGTCCCAGCTACTTGGGAGGCAGAGGCAGGAGACTCGCTTGAGCCCAGGAGTTGGAGGTTGCTATGAGCTGTGATGCCATGGCACTCTACCCAGGGGGATAGCTTGAGTCTCCGTCTCAAAAAAAAAAAAAAAATTGTTTTTAAAAAAGACAGGCTGGCGGCAGCGTCCATAACTTAATAGGTAAGGTGCCAGCCACATATACTGAGACTGGCAGGTTCAAACCTGGCCCAGGCCGGCTAAACAACAGTGACAACTGCAACAACAAAATGGCCAGGCGATGTGGCCCGTGTCTGTGGTCCCAGCTTCTTGAGAGGTTGAGACAAGAGAATCACTTAAGCCCAAGAGTTTGAGGTTGCTGTGATGCCACAGTACTCTAACAAGGAGGACATAGGGAGACTCTGTCTCAAAAAAAAAAAAAAAAGAAGATGGACAGATAAAGTGGCTCACATCTGTAATCCTTGCACTCTGGCAGGCCAAGGCAGGTGGATTGCTTTAGCTCAGGAGTTCAAGACCATCCTCTCTACTAAAAATAGCTGGGTGTTGGCTTGGCACCTGTAGCTCAAATGGCTAAGGCACCAGCCACATACACCAGAGCTGGCAGGTTCAAATCCAGCCTGGGCCTGCCAAACAACAATGACAACTACAACCAAAAAATAGCCCAGCCTTGTGGCGGGCACCTGTAGTCCCAGGTACTTGGGAGGCTGAGGCAAGACAATCGTTTAAGCCCAGGAGTTGGAGGTTGCTGTGAGCTGTGATGCTACTGCACTCTACCCAGGGTGATAGCTTGAGGCTCTGGCTCAAAAAAACAAAACAAAACAAAACTGAGTGTTGTGATGGGCACCTATAGTCCCAGCTACTTAGGAGGCTGAGGCAAGCAAATTGCTTGAGCCCAAGAGTTTGAGATTGCTGTGAGTATGATTCTACGGTACTCAGTACTCTACCCAGGGTGACAAACTAAGACTCTGTCTCAAAAAATAAATAGGCTCGGCGCCTGTGGCTCAAGTGGCTAAGGCACCAGCCACATACACCTGAACTGGTGGGTTCGAAACTAGTCCAAGCCCACCAAACAACAATGACAGCTGCAACCAAAAAAAAAAAAAAAAGCCAAATGTTGTGGCCAGCGCCTGTGGTCCCAGCTACTTGGAAGGCAGAGGCAGGAGAATCGCTTGAGCCCAGGAGTTGGAGGTTGCTGTGAGTTATGATGCCACGGCACTCTACCCAGGGAAAAAGCTTGAGGCTCTGTCTCAAAAAAATAAATAAATAAAGATGTTAAATGAATAGAGAGATTAACTCTAAAACTTTCACATTAACATAATTTAAAAATGTTAATCATTCTACATCCCATAATAACACAGGTATATGTTTTTATACCTTTATATGCACATGCCTAGCAATGATATCCACACACCAGCAGTGAGTGCTGTGAGGGCATTTTGAGTTCTGGACTTTTATCCTTTCATTCTTTTTGTTATTATTTTAATAAGGTGGGAAGTAAATTAAGTTTGTTTGTATATGAAAAATTCAGACATCTTGGGCAGCACCTGTAGCTCAGCCTGGCAGGTTCGAACCCAGCCTGGGCTGGCTAAACAACTGCAACCAAAAAATAGCCAGGCATTGTGGCAGGCTCCTGTAGTACCAGCCGCTTGGGAGGCTGAGGCAAGAGAATCACTGAAGCCCAAGAATTTGAGGTTGCTGTGAGCTGCGACAGCACAGCACTATACCAAGGACAACATAATGAGACTCTGTCTCCAAAAAAGAAAAATTCAAATATCTTAGAGAAGATGAAAGAGATCTTTCAGTACTAAGTTTATTAAATGTTTTAAACATTTTGAAAGAAGAAATGAACGTGGCCTATCTGCTTTCACTTTAAAATAATAATAATGAGTTTTATGAAGATAAAACTTGCGAGCATACGTACATCATAGAATGAATGCGCATTACTACTGTCTGTTAATGTTACCCTGTTAACTGTGTACACAGAATGCCATGCTGAGCTCAATGTGCTTTTAATCTGATACTGCAATTAAACATTTAGAATTATGTTAAATTATTAACAAATTTTTCTCATTTTACCAGACCTAGGGCAATAGTCAAAACACTATAAAATTGCCACTTGTGCACTCTCATCATCCATAAGTGTTGAATTAAAAGTTGATCAAAAATATTAGAAAAACCTCTTAATTATATAAAAAGTAATCTAAAACAATAGACTGAATCCCCAAAAAGATTCTGAAGTGTCTGGCAAATTTATGACAGAAATCTATATCCTGACTTTTATGGTATAGTTAATCCTTTTGTGATATAGTCAATATATTCCATGTTAGGGCGGCACCTATAGCTCAGTGGGTAGGGCACCAGCCACATACACTGGGACTGGTGTGTTCAAACCCAACCCGGGTCTGCTAAAACAATAATGACAACTGCAACAAACAAACACAAAAAAAAATAGCCAGGTGTTGTGGCGGGCACCTGTAGTCCCAGCTACTTAGGAGGCTGAGGCAAGAGAATCACTTAAGCCCAAGAGTCTGAGGTTTCTGTGAGCTATGACAACACAGCACTCTACCCAAGGCAACAGCTTGACACTCTGTCTCAAAAAAATATACACACATCTATTTTATATAAAATATGTATATATACATTTTTTTTTTTTTGAAGAGACAGTCTCACTTCATCACCCTCAGTAGTGTGCTGTAGTGTCACACAGCTCACAGCAACTTCCAACTCCTGGGCTTAGGCGATTCTCTTGCCTCAGCCTCCCAAGTAGCTGGGACTACAGGCACCGCCACAATGCCCGGCTATTTTTTTTGTTGTTGAAGTTTTTCCGGGGCTGGGTTGAACCCGCCACCCTTGGTATATGAGGCCAGCGTCCTAAACACTGAGCCACAGGCACTGTCATACATATATAAATAATATATATATATATATATATGGAGTGAACACATCTAAGGTGACCAGACGTCCCACTTTTGGCAGGACAGTCCTGATTTGTAACAATTTGTCCTGCAGCATTTTTAAAAAGTCCCACTTTTTGGAAAGTATGCACAACAAGCTAGGGAACAGCAGGAGAACAGGGAGGGAATAGACGGTTTTCAGCCTCCATGTGGCTATTTTGCCAGGATATGAGTTTTATATTATTTTTGTTAATTTTATAATCTTAAACTTTAATAATAACAAATAATTGTTGAGAACTGATTATCGAGAACTGCTTATCAAAGTTCGCATTGTCGATCAGTTGTTAGAATTCAACCACCATTGTTAGGACTTAATGAACAATGGCATTTTTTGGCATTCGCAACCACAAAAACATTTTGTAACTGTCTCTCAGATGGTACACATCGTACTGCATGCTAGTGCTAGTTAAACAAGTGATGTCAACAAATCAGCTATTCAGATAATTTAGGTAAGTAATTTATTTAGTTATTTATTTCATGAATTTAGCAGACAGTACTAATTTATATTTTATGGTGGCAGCAAAAAGTCTAGCACCAGCCTTGAAAGTGACACGACTTACGAGGTATCATTATTAAAAAAATATATTGATAAGGAAAAGGTTAAATCTTGGGCATCAGCAAAAATCACAATAGAGAAAAAATGGTTAGAAATATTTCATCATTTTGAAACAAACCATGTTCCATACAATAATGCACTAAAAATTGTGGGATATGTGCTGTCCTTACCAGGAACTAACACTGCGACTAAACGCGTTTTTTCCTACGGTTAATAAAGTGTGGACATCAGAAAAATCACAATTAAGTGTTGAGACTTTGAAAGCCATTTATGTGTGAAATATAATTTAACAAATTCTTGTGAAAAATTTCATGACCTTTTAAACGACGACAGCAATCTACTCAAAAAGTTCACTCAAATGAGAAATATGCCAAAGAATAAAATAATACTATACATAATTTTTTAATGTATTATATTTGTAAATTGTACTTATGTTGAAATTTTTAAAAAATATATTACAATACTATTTTTGCATTCTATGAAAATTTTTGTTGCTCCATTTAGACCAAATTTTTAATTAAGAACAGGCACCCCACCCCACCCCCATCAATGGTGTCCCACTTTACCAATGTTAAAATCTGGTCACCTTAATGTAGTCCCAGCTACTTGGGAGGCAGAGGCAGAGAAGGCATATATATATATATACACATACATACATATATATATATGGCAGCACCTGTGGCTCAGTGGGTAGGGACTATGCTAGTGAATATATATATGTATATATATAAAACATTGAATATATATTCAATGTTAGTAATCTCTGTGATAATGATGATGACTATTGTCATCATTGCCACTTTACAGGTGGGGGATATGATAACCAGACAAGTTCTTTTTTCTTCTCCCTTTTAATCAAAGCAAACCTAGGTAATTTAAAGAAGGTATATGGCACAACTACATTTAAAACACCAGTGAGATATATTAATTTTTCATTTTATTTCATTCTCTTGTGCCAAACATCAAAACAAGGAACTGCATGAAGTCTCACGTACTTCTGTCCATCAACAGAACATTGAAAGCACCCGTACACGGTCTCCCTTTTAAAGTTTCCCATCCCACAGAGTATGCAAGGCCCTTTTGGAATGTTGTGATTAAGTAAGTTAACTCGGATATGTGTCCCTTCTTTGAGTGAAATATCAGTCATGCTGAGAGGTTTGTCGTAGTAGTCAGAAAAAAGATCGTCTAAGTAAAGCTGTGAACGAGAAATGGCATCCATCACTCTTCTATCTGAAAGGACAAAAAAAAAAAAAAATGGGGGAAGTGGTTAAAAGTCAAAATAAAAAATACAGAACTCAACCCCATATATAAATATGTGAATCTTAACTATCAGTCACGAAATGATGAGGCTTTTAAATTTAAATCTTTCCTTAACATGGGATTACTGACTAGATAACCTTGTGTGTTAATCCAGGAAGAATTAAACAAAACGTTCAAAAGTACTCTGGAGTGGACTTACTTCTTTCGAATAGAATGTTTCTCAGTCTGTAGAACAGTGCAAATGTTGCCGTTTCTTCCCTTTCAAATCCTCCTTTTGACACTGAAGTGACACAAAGGTCTATAAAAGAATTTTTAGAAGATATAATTGAACAACTCTTTTTATAGGGTATTTTATGGGGGGTAACATTCTGGTAAAAACTGTTCAATGTATTTAAGTTAAATTTTATAATTTTTGGAAAACATTCACATGGTACAAAATTCAAGAAATACCAAAAGGGGATACAGTAAAAAATCTCTAACCCAACCTGAACCCAGCCACAGTCTTCTACCTCAAATGCAACCACTATTAAACTTCTTGTGTATGCTTCCAGAAATACTCCACATCTTTTACAAGTATACAGCTGTATGTATGTATTATACATATAAAATTCTTTTTATATACATATATATATAATTATTTAGGCCCAAATAATGACATACTGTCTTTAAAATATCCCTTAGAAATTACTCCATGGCAGAACATATACTGTTTTTTTGAGACAGAGCCTCAAGCTGTCATCCTGGATAGAGTGCTGTGGCATAGCTCACAGCAACCTCAAACTCCTGGGCTTAAGCAATTCTCTTGCCTCAGCCTCCCAAGTACCTGGGACTACAGGTGCCCACCGCAACGCCTGGCTATTTTCTGGTTGTAGTTGTCATTGTTGTTTGGCAGGCCTGGGCTAGATTCGAACCCACCAGCTCTGGTATATGTGGCTGGTGCTTTAGGTGCTTGAGCTGCAGGCGCAACCCATATACTCCTTCTTAATGGCTTCATAGTAGTCTTATGTAAGGTTCTACCATGATTTAGCTACTATCCTTAAAGTTACTTCCAATCTTCTGCTATTAAGAATTGAACATTGGTGGGCCCGCCAAACAACAATGATGGCTGCAACCAAAAAATGGCCAGGCGTTGTGGTGGGTGCCTGTGGTCCTAGCTGCTTGGGAGGCGGAGGCAGGAGACTTGCTTGAGCCCAGGAGTTGGAGGTTGCTATGAGCTATGATGCCATGGCACTCTACCCGGGGGGATGGCTTGAGGCTCCGTCTCAAAAAAAAAAAAAAAAAAGAATTGAACATTGGCTGGGTGCCTGTGACTCAAGCAACTAAAGCACCAGCCACATACACCAGAGCTGGCGGGTTCAAATCCAGCATGGTCTACCAAACAACAATGACGGCTACAACCAAAAAAAATAGCCAGGCGTTGTGGCAGGCACCGGTAGTCCCAGCTACTTGGGAGGTGGAGGCAGGAGAATCGCTTGAGCCCAGGAGTTGGAGGTTGCTGTGAGCTGTGATGCCACAGTACTCTACTCAGGGGGACAGCTTGAGGCTTGCCTCAAAAAAAAAAAAAAAAAGACCTATACAACGCAGAAATCTAAAGTAAACTATATAATACCTCTAAACCAATGTTTCACACAAGGAGGCAATTTTCAAGGAAGTATCTGTCTTTTTAAAGTATCTGTGATAGGTAAACCTGACGTAAGAAAAGTTGTCATTGAGTGTCCCACTCTGGGCATCCTGACACTTCAGGTATCTTACTGTCCAGCTTCTCCTTTATTTACCACCATCAGAAGCTACCTATGAAAAGGTTACTGACTATCTCTCAAAGTAAGCCAAGGAATACTTTACCAGTTGATTGTATAGTAGCCCTTGTCTATAATTGAAAGTGGCTTAGGAGTCTACAGCCTTCAGAAAAGAGGCATTGGATAAGTAGGAAAGGGAGGGCTTTTCCAGATACCTCACTCAAGTGTAAGACTGACAGTGCTGAGAGCATCACTCTTCCATAATTATCAGATAATCAGAGAGAGGGAGAGAGAGTTCTCTATTAAATTCTCTTTAAAACTATAATCAACTGGGTTTCATGCATATCATTCACTTACCAAAGGAACCATCCAGGTAAATGAAGAGTTCAAAAACACTGAAAGCTATGGTTGTGTGTGCTGGGAAAACAATAGCTTTGTCCCTTCCCCTGGGATTCTGTTCATCCATAAAATGAAACTGTAGTAAGTAAATAAAACATTATTAAGGAGCATGACATGCAAGGGTAGAGAAACAAACATCTCCTACCAGCCTAACAAGACAAAACTTCCCCAAGTAAAGGCTTATTCTGCTTGAGTTAAAGTGTTCATAGCAGAGAACACTTGTTCCTTGTTCTACATTAGGAAATCCCTTTCCAATTATTTTTTTTTAGACAGAGTCTCACTATGTCACCCTCGGTAGACTGCTATGGAGTCACAGCTCACAGCAACCTCAAACTCTAGGGCTTAAGAGATTCTCTTGTCTCAGCCTTCCAAGTAGCTGGGACTACAGGTGCCCATGACAACGCCCAGCTATTTTGGTTGTAGATGTCACTGTTGTTTGGCAGGCCGGGTTCGAACCTGCCAGCCTCAGTGTATGTGGCCAGCACCCTGACCACTGGGTTATGGGTGCCAAGCCCCCTTTCCACTTTTTCACTTACTTTGGTATTGAAGCTAATGATTGATGCTAGCACAACTATAATACTTTCTGTTTCTGCAAATCTTAGAAAGCAATGGCGGTAAAGTGCTAGCTAGAGCTGAAATTTTCAGCCTTGCCCCTCTACTATTCCAGCATCCCCTGAGCTTTGAGCAGCTTTCCAAAGCAACCACCAACTTATTTTCCAAAGCTATCACCAACAATCAAATATTTTTGTGTGTCTCAAAAACGATCCAATATTAATCAGAATTTAGTGGGTAATTGAACATAAGTACTGAACAGAATTTTTATTTGTATAGATCTGAAAAATTTATCATTGAACCCTATCTTTCTAACAATTGATTTTAATCCAATCAAGGCATTATTAGGTACCCCTGAATGACAAGGATAAAAAACATCATAATTGAGAGGAAAACTAAACACAAATAATTTTCTAATATTTCATAAAGAATGAAACTAGTATTGAATAAAGGCCGTCTGGCCATTAATAATATTAACTTAGAAAAATCATTTATTTACTTTTTATTTATTTATTTTTTTGAATTAGAGACAGAGTGTCACTCTGTTGCTCAGGCTGGTCTTGAACTCCTAACCTCATGCAATCTCCCACCTCAGTCTCCCAAAGTGCTGGGATTACAGGCATGAGCCACTGCACCGGGCCTAGAAAAGTCATTTAATATAAAAGTATAAATTCAACTTTTAGAAATTCAAAGTATAAATTATACTTAACAATAAAATCAAAGAATTCAATCTAAGCACTCAATTTTTATTCTTAGAATACTAATTAGGCCAAGCACTATGGCTCATGCCCCAAATTATAGCACTCTAGGAGGCTGAGGCAGGAGGATTGCTTGCCCAAACCAGCCTGAACATGGCCAAGACCCAACCCATCTCTATAAAAAGTAGGAAAACTAGCTGGGCCTGATGTACATGCCTCTGTTCTCACCTACTCTGAAGGCTGAGCCCAGGAGTTTGGCGTTGCATCAAGCCATTAAGATGCTAGTCAGGGTGAGACTCTGTCTCCAAAAAGAAAAAAAAAAAAATTACTCTAATATTGGAGGGATGCCAGTATACACATTATGTGGTTTCTATTTTGTTTGATTTTTCATTTTGTTTATGCCCCTTTATTTTCCTTTCTTTAAATTTGTTTATTATTGCAGCAGGATTAGTGTTTTGTTTTCATTATAATTATATTGCACCTGTTTAGAAATTAATTTTTCTTGGATTTTTTTTCATGTTCTGAAACAAAGACATTACTTAACTGCAGATCTTCTACCTCAACATCTGACAAAAGACACAAGTCTCATTAGAAACAAGAGTACTTTTTTTTGAGACGGAGCCTCAGCTGTCCTCCTGGGTAGAGGGCTTTGCATCACAGCTCACAGCAACCTCCAACTCCTGGGTTCAAGCGAGTGTCCTGCCTCCGCCTCCCAAGTAGCTGGGACTACAGGCACCGGCCACAACGCCCGGCCACTTTTTGGTTGCAGCCATCATTGTTGTTTGGCGGCCCGGGCTGGGGATTTGAACCCGCCACCTTATATGTATGTGGCTGGAGCCTTAGCCGATTGAGCCACAGGCGCCGAGCCAGAAACAAGAGTACTTTTTAAAAATTCCCATGGCAACATTTTATTAAGAGAAACCTAATGAGTGTGGTTTACCCGCATTGCTTCCCCACGAATTCCAGCATGCACAGACAGTGAACACTGCCGCGTGGTTCGAATGCTTTCCATGACCACACACAAAACTGCCTTTCTGCTACTCCTTGACTGACGGATCAAGCTGTGGTCAAAGTTAATTTTTCTAAAACAAAGAAGGTACATTCACAAGACTTTAACAGCTAATTACATATAATCAAGTACATTTTTTGCTTTCATATGTTATTCATTAGGAATTCACCTTAACTAAAAGTAAATCAAGGCAGGCCTAAACAAATCAAAAAATATACCCAAAGGAAATTCAGTAATCTCTCCTTTCTTAAAACATGACTATACAGAATGTTTTGACTCTCTTGGCATATTTATTGGGGAGAAATTCCTATATTATTTTAATCTAATAATTTAGATCATTATATGGAGAGCCAAGGTGATTTTGTGCAATAATCCAAAATTTTGTTTAAACCAAATGATTTTTGGATATCTACACTTATTCAAAGTTTGGCTATAATACTAATTTAAATATTTCAAACATATTTCAAGCAATTTACACTAGTAAAATACAGTCTCAACATTTTAAGCATTCTTTGGAATGAAGTTCATGTAGTTTAAAATATTAATGGAAACACTGAAGTATATAAGCATTATTACACTGACCGTGTCGTGATTTCTTTGAGTAATGTTGATACTTCCACTTCATGTTTGGTTACTACACCAAATGATGCTTTTACTGCAATGGAATCTGAGCCAGCAACGTTAATCCCAACATCATTTACAATATGGTTACCTCGCCTTCCATACAGCGAAACATCCGATTCATCTTCATAATTCAGTAATTGATAAGATGAAATACCTTTACAAGAAGGAACTTAGTGTTTTATAAATGTCTTGAATTTGCCTTACATAGATTATACATGGTAACATGTTACTTTACAATTGAAGACTCAATTACCCAAATGTTAGAAAAAGGCAGCATATCAAACCAAGATTAAAAATAGCAATTCAATTAATCATACAGCAAAAGAAACAAATAAGGACCAAGTGTGGTGGCTCACGCCTATAATCCTAAGACTCTAGGAGGAATAGGGGGGAACAGCTTGAGCTCAGGAGTTGGAGACTAGCCCGAGCAAGAGCCAGAATAAAAAATAAATTAAAATAGCCTGGTGAGGAAGTGGGCACCTGTAGTCCCAGCTACTTGGGAGGCTGAGATAAGAGGATTCCTTAAGTCCAAGAGTTGGAGGTGGCTGTGAGCTATGACGCCACAGACTCTGTATCAAAGAAAAAAGAAAAGAAACAAATAGCCAGGATTCTTAAAATGAACTCAAATTTTCTGTTCAGCCAACAAAACTTCATAAGCATCAAGATCCATTATGTGGTTGAAAGAAAAACAAGTGTTTATAAGCAATAACTTGTCAAAATATCAATGTATTTCATGACTTAGATTTCAAATACATTTGTTCAATTATAACTGAATCATAAAAAACAAATTATTTTCGTCTTATTTGAGAATTTGAGGTAGAGTAAGTCACCCAAATAATATCTCATTTTATAAATAAATATATATTATGCCATATTCTAAGTTGATTTGGCTACAAAAATTTATAAAATAACTGACAGATTTCCAAATTCTTTGACCAATAGCAGATTTCATACTATACAAACTTTAGAACATTGTTAATCTTATTATGACTATAATCATAATAAAAGTTGCTTTTAGTGACAATGGGTGAATATTACTAATGCAAATACTATATATGACTTATGTTTAGGCTTCCAATAATACAGTTGAATGAGTAGTCACTGTCAAACATTTAACTTACCAGCTGAAATTTCTCTGTCTCCTAGTAGAATATCTTTCAGTGTAAAAGGTGTCGAGGTAAATTTATACCTAGGAAACAGAAAGCATCGCTTCTTTTTTACCACCAGACTTAAAGGTTGATATTTGTCAGCTTCACTGAGGCTTGGAACAGGAACTAATCTCCCTCCATCTCCAACTTGCTTGACAAAGCTCTTAGTAGCAGCAGCAAACATATTAATAACAAAACGTCATCAACTGTAACCCCCAGATAAATCCATTTTCAAAGAAGAAAATCTGGCACAAAATTAAGCATTGCTTGATTTTAAATATAACTAAACACCTTAAAAATACAAAGCATGCTTTCCCCAAGTAGTTTGCACAACTCACTGTCTCCCCGCGTGTGCTCAGGTAATGAATTATAGATCAACGGTGTAAAATGATATACTAAAAGCAAGTCTAATTTGGAATGGCAGGCTATAACACTAAAATATACACAGAAAACTAATAATTTTAAAATATGATCAATGTCCTTGATCATGATCCCTGTTGATAGCGATTTGCCACCGGCACTTGGCTAATTTTAAGATAAGCATTTAGTCTTAGGGGAAACAATGCAATTAAGGCACTAACATCAGTCCTAGCTATCAACTATGGTGGCCCTAGTCCAAAGGGAATTCCTTCACAAGTCCACCAGTGGAATTCTGGCAAGGGAAAACTGCAGTTTTGAATCCTCACGGTAATGGAGTTCATTGAGCATTTCATTCATTTTCTATCTTGTATGTTTACAAAACCAAGTGTCAAATGCAAATTCACAGACTATAGGGAAACAACTGTAAACAGAACTTTGTAAAATACTAAACTGAAGTCCTACTACATATGAATAATCACAAACTATTACCTAGTGATTTCTTACTCAGAAGCTGGGAACACGTAACATACTACTTCTCTTTGAAATGGAGTCCTGCTGCATTTTTTTTTTCATCATTGTCCCAATCACTCAACCTTTAACAACCTGGGCTTGTTTTTAACTACTTTTGTGGCTAAAAATATTGTTTTGTTGTAAGTATAATATTATGTGGACGTTAATATGTTTTGAAATAGCGACTTCCAATAACAAAGCCACTGAACATAACACTGGTGGATAGTAATCTATAGACATATATAGAGGAGCGGGAGGAAGTGCAAATAGGCTTAATTCAAGCCTCAAATTTAAAAAATTAATTTGATTAGATTCTGAACATCTTTCACGTGCTATCAAGTATCCAGGGCTCCCATGCAAACCAAAAATAAATTGCTTTTAATAATGTCCTTTGACACGAGTAGCATTGTGCCATCTTAGCACACCCAGAACAGGGAGGCATTCTGCAAGGGGTTGTAAACCCACAAAGGCAACAGGACATCTAATGCCATAGTGTCACCCCCACTAAAGGTGGTGCATCCCAGGCAAACGCCATTACAACCAATCACATAGGTATACAGAAACCGTATTTGACTGGAATTTGGTCCACAGAAAAGCCTTCGTTTATATCTAAACGTGCCTTGCTGGCATCCGCTGGCCCAGTGTTCATCCCGTGACGAAAAGCCCAAAGACAAAGGAGCCCGCCCGGCGGGAGAGGAGTGGGTCTCTGGACGTCTCCGCGTGCTCCAAGACGCAGGGCTCGGGGACTCGGGAAGCCAGCCGCAGCCCCCTGGAGCGGATATCCCCTGGATCCCAAGCTCCGGAGCCGGGCCCCAGGAGGCTCCCTGACAATTTTGCATTCATAATTTTTAAATCTTTTTCTTTAAAGTGCCAGCCCCATCTTCCCCCTTCCCCAAAACGCTGAGCTTCAAGCCTCACAGATCCTAGTCACCCAACCCCACAAGCCGTCTCTCTAAGCAAGAAACGGCCTGCTAAGGACAAAGAACAGCGGCCTCAAGGCCCGGGCGGGATGGCAAGGGCCGGCAAGGCCGGACGCCTAAAAAGCTTGGGAGCCGGCAGCCAGGGTACAGGAGGGAGCCAAGAAGAGCCGGGAGGGGCGGGGCTGGGCAAGGGAGGGGCGGGGCTGGAGCGGGAGGGGCGGGGCTGGGCAAGGACCTGGGCCCGGAGCGGGGGCCGCGAGGGGGCGTGGCCGGCGCTAGGGCACCAAGCCTAAGCCTCCGCCTCTGCCGCCGCCTCCACCTAGTCCGCCCCCTCCGCCAGACGCAAGCTGGGAGGAGAGGGGGAGTCGGAGGAGGAGGCGGCGGCGCAGGAGCGCTCCTCTCGGGGACCAGCCGACCCGGGGAGCGAGGACGTCGCTCCGCACCGCTTTCCTCCTGCCGCTGAGCCGTCCCTTTTCGCCATGTCCCAGAGCAGGCACCGCGCCGAGGCCCCGCCGCTGGAGGGCGAGGACAGTGGGACCTTCAGGTTGGCGCCCGGGCCGTCGGGGCCGCAGGGCGGGGAGTGGTGGGCAGCAGAGGCAGAGGCGGGGGCGGGGGAGCTGGCTCACCAGCAGCATTCTGGGTAAAGCCCCCTCCCAGCGCCCCCGCGGCTGCTGGCGGTCCGCCGGCTCTAGGCTGCGCTGGACTCGAGTCTGTAACCGGGCCCCGCCCCTCTTGTGGCCCGGGGATGCGCGCGGGGTGGACAAGGGTGGTGCGCGGTCTCTGCGCCAGAAAGAGAGATTGTCGGCTTGCTCCGGAGGGGATGCAGCGCCTGTTCCCCAGAGTCCTCCTACCCGCCTTAAGTTCTCTGTCTCTACCTCCCTCATCCTGCGTGTCTCTGCGAGGTGATTGCCGCAGCGGGGCTGGGAGACAGGTGCGCCCCGGCCTTGCCAGCTCTGCCCTGGCTGCCAGGGAGCTGTGGCGCCTCTCCTGTCACCACTGGTGGCGGTCAAAACTGGCTTCTATGTTCTGCTTTCTGCTGGGATTTGGCATGCAAAGCACACCTTTTCTGGTTTTTGCAGTTTGGGGAAAATGATAACAGCCAAGCCAGGGAAAACACCGATTCAGGTATTACACGAATACGGCATGAAGACCAAGAACATCCCGGTTTATGAATGTGAACGCTCTGATGTGCAAATACATGTACCCACTTTCACCTTCAGAGTAACCGTTGGTGACATAACCTGCACAGGTCTGTATGCACAGTTAACTCCAAAGGCCATACGGGTTGGCAGTCAAGACTTGGTGTTGCCTTTCATTTTGGAAAAGTGCTCTTTTTGCCAGAGACAGTTACCAGGCTCTGAAATTGAGGCCGCTCATCTCAGGTCATTAGGACTTTCCATGTTCATCAGACTCTCTCCCTAATTTTTTCTTCCCCAGATACAAAGGAAGCACAGAAACTAAAAAGTTATCTAGGCATTTTGCAAGGCTCTTCTTCTACCCTAGGATCCTCTTAGAATTGAAGAATCAGAAGCAGGAAAGGTTCTTGGAGTGGTCATAGCTGGGTTGGTAGATACTGTCAAGTTTCATAGATTATAGGAGATGCAAGAGGCAGAACCCCAGAATTTTCTGACTTTCTCCCCTTTCAGTGTGGACTCATTTGGCATTTTAGGTGTATTGAAGTCTTAATTATGTATCAAAGCAAAATGAGGAAGGGCAGAAGGGTCTCATATACTACACTGCATAGCAGTTTCTATTTGCTAAAACAGAACAGTATTTTGTGCAAGATAGTATTCCCTTTTTATACTTAAAAAAAATAGCCCAGTGCAGTAGCTCACACCTGTAATCCTAGCACTCTCGGAAGCTGAAGTGGGTGGATTTCTGGAGGTCAGGAGTTCAAAACTAGCCTGACCAAGAACGAGATCCTATCTCTTTTAAAAGTCAAACTAGCTGGCATTGTGATGGGCACCTGTAGTTCCAGCTACTGGGGAGGCTGAGACAAGAGCCTCAGGAGTTGGAGATTTCTGTGAGCTATGACACCACGGCACTCTTATCAAGGGCAAAATAGTGAGATTCTGCCTCAAAAAAAAAAAAAAAAGGTTCAGAGACATAATAAGTAAGATGCCCAAGGTCACACAGCAGTGACATTTCAGAGTTGAGACATTGTAAGCTGGATCAATAGATAACTGAAGTTGCTCACTTGTAAATGTAGGAATTGTTCTCTAATGTATCTAATTGCAAACAAAAAAGTATTGAATGCTAATTTTAATTTGGAAGACTACCAAGAAAAAATAGTAGGAAGGCTAAAGTTCTCCTGTCTGGTAATCTGAAGGCATCATTTCTTTATGTCATATATAAGGCAGGTGAATTGTAGTTGCTGGCTGGAAGGGTCCTTATGTGAACCATAGGGTCAATATTACATTACTACTTTGGTCTGCTTTTAAATATTCAGGGAGAATTCAAGGAAAAGCAGCCTTTTCCCTCCTCAGTGTGTTTTACACCAAGGATTAACAACTTACGGCAACCATTCTGCCTCTGCCCTCTTCTCACACACATCAGTTTTCCCATGCAAGTTTATCAACTATCTTGGCTTCAAGTATTAATACTGTCTGAAGATTAGCAATTCTGAAATATTCGTCTTCAACCCAGGCCCAGCTACAGAAAGCAGAGCAACCTGTGCTTGCTGGGCATCTTTGCTTGGGTGATGCAAAGGCACCCCTATCTCTCCAGGTCCAACCAAATCCATCTTTTCTCTTCAATACATTACCCCTCTTTGCAAAGGCACCACAATTACCCAGTTGCTCAGTAGAAACTTGGGGTTTTGTCTTCTTGATGCTTTTCCTGTCCCCATCCTTCTCATCCAGTCTGTCATTAAACCCCATCTCCTAAGTATCTGTTGTGTCTGTATGCTGCTTTCTTCTTGCTGCTGTCCAGGCCACTGTCATATCTCACTAGATTGCCGTTGCAGTCTGATAGTTGCTCTTTCATTTTCTAGGTCTTGTCGCGTCCTTTTGCCATATGACAACCAGATTGTTCTTTCTAGCATTCAGATTTGTCTTCCTCTCTTAAACTACATTCATTAGTAGAAACACAAATTTCTTTTCTTTTTTTTTTTTTTTTTTTTGAGACGGAGCCTCAAGCTATCCCCCTGAGTAGAGTGCCATGGCATCACAGCTCATAGCAACCTCCAACTCCTGGGCTCAAGCGAGTCTCCTGCCTCCGCCTCCCAAGTAGCTGGGACCAC